>CM076581.1:619815246-619923928 GCA_034641835.2 Pinus albicaulis
TCTCTAAAATACAATATACATTGGAAAAATCTATCAATTTAGAAAGAACATAATGTCTTGGATAACAATCCAAGTTGAAAGCCTGATCTTTCCATATTGTTCTTCCAGGTTCATTCCTCCAGTGGAGTCTTAGTAGTGAAATTGATTTTGGAGTCGCCAGGTGGATGATTTTAACCTTTGTGTGTCTGATCTCTGTCCACCATCATAGATCAGATCTAAACCTGTAAAACAATTCTGAAGAAAAATTCAGTTCTTCAGGAAACCAAATTTTGAGTATTTTCAAAACAACTTCTACAAACTCTTCAAGAAATTTAAGATTTTTAATTAAAATTTTCTCAAAGATTTATTAAACTAGAGAGTCTGATTGAAATTTTTGAAACTAAGGTTCAGTATATAAGCTAAATCAGAGATAGACTGAAGCAGCATTTATTTACTTTTGCAATTGCAAAGCAAAAGAAATTTCAAAGGCTTCCTGGCTGATCTTCAGACTCTGTCTATAGCTTATAAGTGAACAATATTAACAAATAAAGATGATTCAGATCCCCAGTATGGTCGCCACTATGTTATCACTCAGGTTTTCCTAGAAGTTGTGTAAGAGGAAAGTATACCCGAGGTAACCACAAACCAACCTTTTAGATACAGAATCTAGCCAATCTGCATCCAGAGAGGGCTCTCTCTTTATAATTTATCTTTGTTCTTAGAAGGTTTTAGGCTAGTTATAGATTCAAGAGTTTGTTTTGGGAAAATGGTGGAATCCACGAACTAAGGGCAAGGTTGAGAGCTTTCAGTCCATTGGGCTATGGAGTCAAAGGATGGCTTTACTGGATTTCTATTCTAAGCACAAGATGGTATTACAGGGCAAGATAGCTAGACAGAGAACAATCCTCAAAATTTAAAGTGGATGGGATGATCTTGAAGGGATGAAAGGCAGCTAAGAATCTTTCACCATGTTCAAACGAAAGAAATGAGATGACTACAAACAAAGAGAAATGAAGAATTCTTTATTATAGTAATCAACAATGTTTAAATTAGCAAAGCAAGAGCATTTAAGAATTCATGCTTATAACTAATTTAGAAGAAAACATTAAGAACAACCACACTTGAAATCAGAGTACAATTAAGCAAATTCTGATTCAATCCTTTATGTAAATTATTCAGAAATGGATATGATGATATTATAAACTAATATAAAACTTCAGACAAAGGGTAGAAAGACTTATTGAACTGTAGTCCAACACATGAATCCTACAACAAGTCCAGTGCTTTAAATCGTCATCCAGTAAGCCACGAATAAATTTCTCCAAAATGCTTTTATTCCGAAAATCTCAATGTTACAACAGAGTAATAGAATCCACCCCAAATGCTTCCAAGAGTGGAGTATTTATACAAATTCTAAACTAAAATATCTTGAAACAAATATCAAAATTGGTTCACACATCTCTCCAACTATTTACATAAATAGAACTAAAGTAAAGGACACTCAAACTATTTGGCACTATTTTTGATGGATAAGTGATGACAAAGAGGAGAATTCGAATTTGATCCAACTCTTATTTGATGATGAGACATCCAAGTCACTAACTGCTTCCTTTCTTTGTGCAATCTGCTCCAACAATTCTGCAAACTTGGGGTCCAATGATATCTTCGTATTTCTCAATCCGTAATAGATATGTAAAAATTGAAAGAGGTTATTGTGGATAAATATGTTGGTGAGATAAACCTCTTTCACTTTCCTAAAATTCCTCTCCAGCTGTGCATAATATGCTCTGTAAAAAATATGTGTAAAACAGAGTTTTACAGAGTCTGAAAAATGGCCTGTAAAGATGCGCATGTATCTCTCATTATAAAACCACTGTGCAAAAACTGAGATAGGTTTTTGTAGATGGGTCTCTTAGGAACAAAAACCTCTTTCCGTTTTGTGAAATGTATTTCTAATTGGCCACAATATTCTCTGCAAAATGATGACGTGACTGTAATTTTCTGCAAAAAGTGCTTTTCAACATTGTTTAATATTTCCAAAACCATAATAGCTGTTAGGAAAGTGAGAGCGGTTTTTGTAGATGGTACTCTTAAGAACATAAACCTCCTTCAGTTTTGAAAAATTCATCTTGTACTGGTCACAATATTTTCTGCAAAATAATGACTAAAACATGTAATTTCTGCAAAAATGTTCCTTCTTGTTATGTTTTTTCATCTTTTTACTTTCTTGCTCTTTTGACTGTTTTACTTTCACTTTAGACAAAATTCAATTTTGGTGAAAGTAATTTCATTTATTTTTACCATTTTACTGCCTCTGTAACTTCATTTTTACTGTTTACCTTTGACTGCTCTGTAACTTCATTTTTACTGTTTACCTTTGACTGCTCTGTAACTTTGTTTTGACTTTTCACTCTGACTTTTACCTGATACACTTTATCCACTGATACTCTTTGATTTTGATACGCTTTGACTGGGGATAAAACTGCTTTCCGATTTGGATCATAATTGGCATGATAGCAGTGGATAATTTCTGGGAAAATAAGGACTGAGGGGATGAGATATCTCGGGAAATTGGATTCCCACAACCCTATAAGATCTTGCCCCTTTGAGTATTCGTCTCTACAGCGACAATAGCTCAATAGGGGAATTTCATCAAAATGCAGGTCTTTAATTTGGAAATCTTCATCTATCAGAGGTAAATAGTCTAATTCACGGTGAGGAGCATTCAATGGAGTGATATTAAGAGCTGCCGGGGCCTCCATTTTGGTTCTTGTGGATTCAAAATGGAGGTTTTTGGTTTTCTTCATGGGCCGGGCGGGATTCTTGAAATGGAGGAAATTGGAACAATTTGCAGGTTTGGAGGGCAATTTCACAGGTTTAAAATCTTCAGGGAGGACTCAGCAATGATTTTTAACCACTTTCTAAGCGAAAAAACAAAGGAAACTGAGTTTTTCGTGCAGTCGGGGCGTAAAATGATAAATACCTGTTTTAGACGGAAACTGGTTCTTTGACAGGTAATGAGCAATGGCAGGGACGTTCTTCAACACGGGCGTAGCAGAATTTTGGGGCGAAATGGTTAATTACAGCAGAAATTTCGAAAATCGCAACGGGAGAAACGTTCTTCTCTGAATAATGAAAATAGCTAAAAAAACACGAAAAAATGGCTTATTTACAAGTTAAAAGGTTTTTTGTTTTTTCGAGGTGTGACGTCAGGGTAGTACGGGATGACGTGTGCATCGTCAGGCGGTAAGTGGTAAGCGGGAAGTGCCCGCACCGCTTTTGGTCGAGGGCGGTATTAATCGCGGGGGGAGCGATTCCATAGGATAGTCGCCACGTGGATGGTTGACTATTCTGAAACCACCCATCCCCCGCTGATTAACATGCTGACAAGGGATGGGCAGCGGGATCAACGCTGGCCGTTGATCCGCGGGAGGCTGATCCAACGGCTAGCGTGATGGGAAGATGAGCGGAGGTTTCGTGTGGGCCCCGTCGTACATTTAAACACTTTTACATGTTTTTTAATTGCTCCGGGGGCTTTTTAATAAGCGGAGACATTTATTAATTAGTCCAGGCGACTTAATTAATCCTGTATGCGAAAGAAAGGGGTTGTGGCGGGGGTTTGCTTAGGTGGAATTCCACGTGGACGTACCACGGTGGCGCGAGAATTTTCGCAAAGTTTTATTGGCGTTTTTGGTATTAAACACACATATTGTATGTCTAACGTTTTATATTTTTATTATATGATGAATTAATTAATACAATTATTTCATCATAAGGGCGGGATTAATGTTATAAAGATATATTTCACCAAAGGTTTTATAAGACGGGGTTTTATTTTCAATGTGCGGGGACATAATACTTTGGTAAAACATTATAATAAAGGGTTTTGGGGATATTTATAGAAAAGGGAGTTATAAACTTAGGAAAAGGGATTTCACTAGGGATTTAATATAGTAGAATTAAATGTTAATATGGTAAAGGACAAGGAAAATCAAAACATCTTTGTACATTTAAGAAAGTGATAACTTATGAAGTAAATTGCAACATTTTATCTTCAACACTTAACTTAGAATAACAAATTATTTTGAGGAACTTCTTATGGAATTTTGCATCAGTTTCCTAAGTAAAATAGGATTTTACTTAGGAAAAGTTAAAGATGGAAGATAACAATGATGGATTATTTCAAGTGCTTAGGTCTTTTTGATCATTAGGCCGAGGGTCCGGTCCCTCCAGAAGTCAAGGAAATGCCTTGAGCCCCTTTGATCTCAAATTACCTTAGTACTTTTTTGGGGAAAATTAGTAAAACTCTTGAGGGGGAAAAATGATGAGGGAGGTTAATGAATTTGACTTTGCTTGCTGTGATTTTCCAGTGTATTTCCTGCTTTAGTACTTGTGATGAAAGTAAATGATTAACCAACATGTAGCAGCACCATTCATCGGATAACACTTTGCAGCACCATCTACCTACCCTATCTACTTAACACTACCATTTTGTCTTCTTTATTAGGGTGCATTTAGACTTGCAAACCCTGATCAATCTTTCCTTTTTACATGATGAATCTATCTATTTCTACCCTTATTACATCCAAGGGCTCAGATTAAACTGTTGAGCACCTTTTATTCACTCTACCTAGCTACTTATCTGCCAAGATTAAACTGTTTGGCTAGATATTTATTCTCTAATCTATAACATGAAATGGAAATATGAGTAAGCCAAGTTTAAGCAGTTTGACTTATTCATGAATTGTGGCAAAGGTTTGACAAGCTGCACACAATTGATTTATTACAAAAATGAAATAGCAGTGGCATTTGGATTTGCACACTTTCCTTGGTCTATTTTTGCTTGGGGTTCATTTCTTTCTCTTTTTTGACCATTTTATTCTTTTTACCCTTTGATCTTTCTTTTAGGGTATACCCTCTTTACATTTTTTAAATTTTTTGATTTTTTGGTTTTCAAGAATATGGAACACCTTTGCTCAAGTAAGAAGGTTTGAACATATTCCATAATTCACTTTCAGGTCTTATTTCTTTTTCTTTTGGGGTCTATATTTTTCTAAGTCCTTTGATCTTTCTTTTAGGACTTTTTACCCTCTTTTTGGCTTTTTTATTATTTTTCATTTTTTCAAAATATGGGAAAACAACTTGCAGAAAGCAAGGTATGTACATATTTAAAAGACTATGAAAGTCAATTCAAAATTTATGAACCCTATTATTATAGGACCCTATTGATGACCATAATGGGAACTAACCAATCCTCAGTCATAAAATTAGTTTTAAAGAAAATCTTTTTATACACAATTTTACTTTAAGATTGCTTTTAAAGGTTATGGGTATTGAAAATAGTAATTCTGGCTTCTAGGAAAGTTTATTATACCAGGTCTAACCCTAATCCTAAGCCTGCAGTTATAGTAGAAAACCCAGACTGAATTGGTAAAAAGAAGAAACAATTAGAAGATTTAGAAACTGAAGTATCATTAAAAAGAGTCAATTCATTACCACAAGAGTTAGTAAGTCTGCAAGATATTGATTTTGATCTAAAATTTGAGCATTCTTTATTTAGAAGTAAATCTGAAAGTGATTTGAAAACTGCTATTTTAGACCTTGTTTTTATTTCATTCTTGAATACAAAACAGAAAAGTATTACAGTAGATTCTAAATCACAGAAATTTCAAGATTAGACTAAAATTGAAGAACTTAATGTTACTATTCTCAAAGATATTGATGAAGCTATTGAATTAGCTCAATTTTTGACCTACGCAAACAAACCTCCAGTTTCTCAGTTACATACCACAATAATACCAGCTAGAGATTCATCTCTGTATGCTGTTACATCATTTATAACTTCCACTACCAGCTCATCTACAGATCCATTTATCCCTAGATTACCTTTACAACCTAAAGTACTATTTCCACCACTCACTTCATCCACTATATCGATTAGCTCACCTTTTGATTTCCTAAACACATCATCCTCATTCCCTATTAGTTCCATATACATTCGAGTTTCATTTCCCAATACTTCAACTACAACTTTTAGTTCATCAGCTATCATTTCCAGCACAACTCCAAGTAGTTCTATTTTACCTCCTAGCCAAGCTAAGCTTCAAGTTATGGATGCTAGATATGCTCCCCTAGTTTTACCACAATAGCTTCATGACATGCCTCAAGACTATCAGAGTAAGATACCATAGATTGATGCCACAGTCCACTATACATCTCAACAACATATAAATAAAATGAAAAACTTCTTTGAATTCCATGAGATTGATGATTCAGATGTTCAAATGAGATTATTTGCTCAAACATTGACAGGAGAAGTTAAGAAGTGGTTTAGAGGTCTTTCTGTTGGTAGTGTAACTGATTTAGCTGTATTTCATATATTGTTTTTAAATAAATGGGAAAAGAAAAAGAATCCACTCTAGATATTTTCTAAATTTGATGCCATGAGAAGAGCTCCAAATGAGACAGTCCAGGACTACTGCTTTAGATATAATAGTGTCTAGAATTCCATCCTTGCAAATATTAAACCCACTCCTGATAATGTTCTACTCAAATTCCCTGATGGATTTGACATGGACATGGCCTATCAATTGAGGGAAAGAAATGCAGA
The DNA here is from genome assembly GCA_034641835.2 of Pinus albicaulis. Lineage (NCBI taxonomy): Eukaryota > Viridiplantae > Streptophyta > Pinopsida > Pinales > Pinaceae > Pinus > Pinus albicaulis. The sequence goes on from CM076581.1 coordinate 619,821,836, forward strand.
AACTTTAGAAAGAATGCAAACTAATGTTGTTAGTGTAGAAGTAAACATTTTAGCCAGAAAAGCTAGAATAAGAAATGAGATAAGAGTGACCATTAAAGAATAAAATTCCAATTCAAACACAAAAATAGACATGTTAGCTAAAAATTTAGACAGGATGATGGATAGATTAGACAACATAGAGAGGAGACCTCAGTGGGATAATCAACAACAAATCAGAAATCCCAATTTTAGAAAAAACACAAATTCTGGAAAAGTAAAAGAAACAGTCCCAGACCAAACAATAAGGCCCTTATTCCAAGAGAACTATGCTGAAAGTTCTCAGAATAATGATGATGATGGGGATGCAATAAATCTAATGGGAATAAATGATAATAATAATATCTTTCTCACTCAGGAAGATCAGGAATTATTTGAACTCCAACAACTCAAATTAGATTCAAATGAATCCTTTGATTATAAACAAGGTTAGGATTATGCTATAAATGAAATACACAGTCAATATAACCTTAGAAATAAGAAAAAGAATGAGTCTTCTACCAAGAAAACTTCCCAAACTCAGAATAAGAAAACAGTAGAAGCTCCCAAAAAAAAAGTTCCACAAATTCTCCCAAGGGAAAATAAGCAAAACTCTAGTTCTTCCGAAAACATTTATAGTCTTAAAAATGCATCAAGCCCTAAAATTGTTGATATTACTGATGAAGTTGCCCAAGCTACAAAATATTCACATAAATCTACTGCTGCTAAAGCTTCTAATTCTGTTAAAACAACAAATTTAGATCCTAAAAAACCTTCTACGGATCCTAAATCAGTAGATCCAAAAACTGCTACTTCAAAAACATCTGCTGATAATTCTAAGTCTGAAAGAACATCTACTGCTTCACAAAAAATCCCTGAAAAGAAAGTTAGGAACAGTAAAATTGAAGAAACATAAACAGAGAATGTCAAACCAATTGAAAATGAAAACATAAGTGTAGAAAAACAAGACAAACCAACACAAACTATAGTTACCAAGGAAGAATTGATTCAAATCAGTAAATCTCAACCTACATTCAACATACAATTTAAAATTGCAAAGCTAAAAATACCAATTCCTCTGACTGAATTGGTAAAAAATGACTTGTATAAATCAACCATAACTAAAACATTAAATATGAATGATGGAGAAGATTCCATAAATCTAAATGATGATCAACCAGAGTTGATTTTTGGCCCATATGTGAATGGAAAACATGTAGATGGAGCAGTTCCTCCATTTTCTATCAATCTTACCATTCATGATCAAATTTTACATAATGCCATGCTAGATTCAGGAGCTTCCCATAATCTAATTCCTAAAGCTATAATGGAAACTCTCAATCTAGAAATCACAAGGCCCTACAAAGATTTGTTCTCATTTGATTCAAGTAAAGTTAAATGCCTGGGTTTAATCAAAGATTTGTGTGTAATACTAGTTCAATATCCTGGTAAGAGTATATTAATGGACATTGTAGTAGCTGATATCCCACCTAAATATGTAATGTTACTTTCTCGCTCATGGGGAGCAAAGTTACAGAGATCTCTACAATTGGACATGTCTTATGCTACTATATAAGTTTTTGGTTAGCCTAAAAAGTTATATAGGGAAACATTGATGAAGTACATGGTCAGTAGTGCTGAAAGATCTATAAATTACCCAATTTACTCTACACCAGCTGACCTTGATTCTTTTATCTTATGTAACTCTAAAACCAATGAAATCCAAACTAAAATAATAGAGAAAAAGAACTCACCAAACAATGATAATATTTTCCATGAATATTTATGGCATTTAGACTTTGATGGTTCAGTAAACAAGCTAGGAGTAGGAGCAGGAGTTTGGATAACCAACATGGAGACTAATCATTCAGAAGGCCATGCTTTCAGGCTCAATTTCAAATTTACCAATAATATGGCTGAATATGAAGCCCTCATTCTAGGACTCCAAATTATTAGGAACTCAGGAGGGAAAAGAATATTAATCATGGGAGATTCAGAGTTGATAATAAAACAAGTAAATGGAGTTTATTCTATTTATAATCCTAGACTAAGTAGATACAGAGACACTGTGATATATTTAACTGATGATTTATTGGAATGTAAGTTTGCTGCTATTCCTAGAAAACAAAATATACAAGCTCATTGTCTAGCAACCTTTGCTAGTACATGCAATTTACCATTCAAACCTAATCACAGATATACTTCTGAAGTCCAACATAGGCCAATAACTCCAAACAATCTTAAGTATTGGAAAATTTTTTCTCAAGACAAACATATTTACAAGTTTATGAACAATGAAGGTGAATTTCAGAACTGTAATATAGACACAGATTGTACTATGGATCAAGATTTAGATTGTGAAATATATTTGAATAACTTAGATGTAAATAAAATAAATTTTGATAAACCAACTAGATTTAGTCAATCAGATATAGATAGCTTAGAGAAAGTAGAGATTGAAGAAATTATTGATGATGAGTCAGACAAATTGAATCTTAAGTATAATTTCTTACCTAAAGGTTTAACTCCTTTAGAAGATCTTTTTGACTCAAATGATATAGCTAAAAAACCTAAAATGGAGCCAGTTAGATCTGATATAGAAGAGTGCAATATTGGAACAGAGTTAAAACCCAAAATAATCAAACTTTCCAAAACATTACCTCAACAAGAAAAGGAAAAATACGTTACTCTTTTAAAGGAATATCAAGATGTTTTTTCCTGGAGTTATGAGGATCTCAAATCCTATGATACCAGCATAATCCAACATAAAATTCCAATAAAAGAAGATCAGAAGCCATTTAAACAAAAGTTGAGAAGAATTAACCCTATTTTATTACCTTTGATAGAAAAATAGGTGAAAATAATGTATGATGCACAAATAATTGCACCAATCAGATATTCTGATTGGGTTTCCAACCTAGTTCCAACAAGAAAGAAAACATGAGATATTAGATTATGTGTTTACTTTAGGAATCTAAACAAAGTGTCCTTGAAATATAATTACCTTTTACGTAAAATGGATCATATATTAAAAAGGGTAGTTGGCTCTTCTAGGATGTCACTTTTAGATGGTTTTTCAGGATATAACCAGATTTTAGTCCAAAAAGAAGATTAAGCCAAAAAAACATTTACTACTCCTTGGGGCACTTTTATGTATGTAAAAATGCATTTTGGTTTAATGAATGAAGGGGCAACCTTTCAAAGGGCTATGGACATAGCTTTTGCAAAGGAGATTCATGATTTCTTAGTAATTTACTTAGATGACATTACTGTGTTTTCCAAAACTAATAATGAACACTTGGATCATTTGAGACAAGTTTTTATTAAGTGCAGGAAATTTGGCATCTCTTTAAACCCTAAGAAAATTTTATTTGGATTAGAAGAAGGAAAGTTACTTGGACACATAATTTCTAAAGAAGGAACCAGAATAGATTCTGCTAGGATAGAAGCAATTCTTAACAACAATCCACCAAGAAACATCAAAGAATTACAAGCCTTTCTAGGTAAGATTAATTTTTTAAGAAGATTCATATCTAATTTAGCCGAGATAATCAGAGAACTAAATATCATGCTTAAAAAAGATTCAGTTCTTAAATGGATTATTGAGGCCAAACAATCATTTGAATCCATCAAACAAGCCTTAACCAAAATTCCAATCCTAATAAGTCTCGATTTTAAGAAAGATTTCATAATTTTTTCATTTTCTTCAGAACACACCATTGCTATAGTTTTACTGCATAAAAATGACCAAGGATTTGAACAACCCATAGATTTTTTTAGTAAGACCCTTAGAGATGCCCCTTTGAAGTACAACATTATGGAAAAACAAGCCCTAGCTTTGGTCAAGGCCATTAAAGACTTTAGAGTTTATATTCTCTCCTCTCATATCATTGCCTATGTCCCAAATTCTGTAGTAAAAGACATTCTTACTCAGGATGGTCCTGATGGAAGAAGAGGTAAGTGGATTGCCACTATCTTAGAATATGACATAGAGATAAAACCCACAAAACTCATCAAAGGTCAAGGATTAGCCAGACTTATAGCTAAATCTAATTGCAATGCCCTAGACATAAATTTTATTGCCCAAGTAGATGATCAGGAAGAGATGGCGACTGCAACGATCAATGAAGCCTTCTCAGACTTACCTTGTTATACAAATATCATAGTTGTACTCCTAAAATTACAATCTCTTCTTGGATTTTCAAGAACCAAAGCCAGATTCTTAAAACTAAAGGCAGTAAGATTTTGTATTTTAGATAATGTCCTTTTTTGGAGAGATCATAGTGGGATTTGATTAAATTGTTTATTAAAGGAAGAAGCTGTCAAAATACTTGAAGAATTTCATGCAGGTGACTGTGGAGGACATCCATATTGGAAAACTACTGCAGAAAAGATCCTGAGAGCTATTTTTTACTTGCCTAATTTGTTTACTGATGTCAAAAATTATGTAACTTCATGTCATAAGTGCCAAATTTTTGAGGGTAAGAAGAAATTATTACCCCTTCCCTTAAATCCTATTTGAAATGAAATTCCATTTCAAAAATGGGGTTTAGACTTCATTGGTGAAATTCACCCTCCTTCTTCAGGCCAACATAAGTGGATTTTGACAGCCACTGATTATTTTACCAAGTGGATTGAAGCCATACCCTCCAGACAAGCCACAGATACAGTCATTATTTCCTTCCTAGAAAACAACATTCTTTCAAAATTTGGATGTCCCCAAAATATAATTATTGACAATGCAGCAACATTCAAATCCAAGAAAATGATTGACTTTTGCCACAAATACCATATTACCTTAGGTCATTCTACTGCATATTACTGCCAAGGTAATGGCCTAGCTGAATCCTCAAACAAGAGCCTTGTAAACATCATCAAAAAATTACTTGAAGACAATAAAAAGATTTGGAATAAGAAGTTAGTCAATGCCTTATGGGTAGATAGACTTACTACAAAAAAATCCATTGGTACTTCCCCTTATCAACTTGTTTATGGAATGGATGTTGTTTTTCCATCCTCCCTAGGTGTACAAGTGATGAAAATTATCCAAGAGTTACAAGTTGAAACAAATGACATTCAAAGAAGGATCAATCAAACTATTCACTTGCAACAAACCAAGGGAGAAGTTTATATCAAATCTCAAGTCATTCAAGATAAAATCAAGAATTTTTTTGATAAAAAGACTAAAGAGGATGATTTCTAAATTGGAGATAAAGTATTAAAATGGGATTCTAGAAGAGAAGAAAAAGGAAAACATGGAAAATTTTATAATCTGTGGAAAGGACCTTATGTGATTTATGGATATAGAGGTAATAATTCTTTCTTTTTGAAAGAAATGAATGGAACAAATCTGAAAGAAGGACCAGTAAATGGTAGAATGTTGAAGCACTACTACTCTCCCGAGTTAACAAATAGTTAGTTTTTATTCCCTTTGATCATTGTACATATACATTGCAGAGTTTAGATTGGATTGGATGTTTCCCTAACAAAGTTGAAGCCCGAAGAGAAGGCCCTAAGCTTTGAGAGGTAAATATCATAAGTATGAATAAATTGAAGATATCAGAAGACATTTATAGGATCATCACAGTCAAAATTCCAAAGGCTACTAGTCTCAAAGTTCTTGATATTTCATCAGGAAATGTCATTCCCATGTGGAGCCACTGTTAGGGTCCTATAATAATAGGGTTCATAAATTTTGAATTGACTTTGATAGTCTTGTAAATATGTAAATACCTTGCTTTCTGCAAGTTGTTTTCCCATATTTTGAAAAAATGAAAAATAATAAAAAAGCCAAAAAGAGGGTAAAAAGTCATAAAGAAAGATCAAAGGACTTAGAAAAATATAGACCCCAAAAGAAAAATAAATAATACCTAAAAGTGAGCAAGTCCAAATGCCAATACTTTTACCTTTTACTACAAGAATAATGATTATGTGCAGTGTGACAATAAATGCCATAACCCATGATCAGTGAAACAATTTAATCTTAACTTTTCATGTTTTCAATTTCATGTTTTAGATAGAGAATAAAGATTTGTCAAACAGTTTAAACTTGACAAATCAGTAGATAGGTAGTGAATAATGAGGAGCTCAACAATTTAATCTGAGCCCTCTGATGAAATAAGGTTGATTTAGACAGTTTTATGCTTTGAAAGAAAAATGTTTTAAAGTTGCAAGCCTAAATGCACCATAAAATAGAGAAAAAATGTTAGAAATAAAGTTGGGTAGGTAGAAAGAAGTTGAGAAATCATGTAATAAAGCATCAACGGGAAAAATCACTAATTTCCCCTCCCCTACAAGTATTCAGTATTATAAAGTATCAGTAAAAAAGGCTCAGAGCATTTCTCTGACTTTTGTTGGACTGGACCCAAGGCTCGATGACTGCTTAGTTGAAAATATTGAGTTCCTACCTTAAACCCTCTTTCATCAACATTTACCCTTCATTCATACATTATAATCCCTTTTTCCTAAGTAAAAAATACATTGTTTACTTAGTAAAATTGTAACCCTGAAATAATTAACTTCATTCTCTTCAAAAACATTCATAAAACCCTCAAAATGAATTTATCCTAAATATAAGTGAAATAATATTAAAAGATGAGCAATGCTTTATTTTTACACTTTACTTAGAGATTAATATGTATTTTATAACTATTACACTACCCTTTTCATATTAACACCTAACTTAGTGTATTAAATCCCTAACTACACCCACCCGTATATATTAATTCCTTCATATTTAAAATAACCCCCAAAACCAATTATTTTAAGTTTTAGACCAAAGTTTAATATCCCTCATCCGCAAAATAAAAATCCTGCCCTACAAACTCATTGGTCTAAACATATCATTATTTAAATACCCCGCCCCTATAGTTTGAAAATATTCAAAGGTTGAAAACTATATAATATATACTATCGCACCTGCATATAAAATTTGAAACATTTCACAAGTGTTTTAAAGAAAAATGTTAATCCCCGCCTATACCCTAATCGACCCGTTGCAAATGTTTTATTGAAAAACATTTAAATAAAAACGTTACCCCACCCGCCACATGTTATACAAGGCCTAAGGTTTAAAAACCTTGTTCATGCGCCTTTATTATAATTTTTTATCCCTCCGCATATGCAAATAGCCCGGTCCCACTTCCCATTCCAATGCAATTCCCAAATAAATCTAGACCCTTCGCATCGATCCCCCATATCCGACGGCGGATATCCAATATCACGTGGAAAAGATGCCCAAGTATCCAAATGCCAAAGCTGCGCAAAATAGGTTGTTTTGCAATGACCTCTCTCCTCCATGTGCACTTTTTTTATTCGATTGCGTGGGTTGAGCCCAATACCACTTACTACCCAATTTCCGCGCAATAACCATTGGTTGTTTCAATCCATTGAACCCTAAAACCGCCGTCCCGCCCAATGTGACTACAATTGAATGCCTTTTCTATTAGCTTTGAATATGCATACAATACATTCGAAATATTTCCATTCCATACCTTTCTTGCGCGTTAACAATGCAAAGCCTCCCTAACTGTAAAAACACTATTTTCCGCCATTTTTATACGTGAAAAGCCTGTATAATTCACCCTGCAACCTTTGAAGACTGCTGAGGAGCTACACATTGCTCCAAACAATTCACAAAAGTTTCCAACTTGTTTAAAAACCTCAAAAATCATTCTAAACCTCGATACCTGCATACAACAGGTATTTATCTAAAATTTGAACCTGCAATCGATTTTTAAAAGCCTTAAAAAGAACAAACACTCTCAGAGTTCAATAAATCCATTGAAATAAACTACAAAAAAGCCTCAAAAACATTCCAGACTCTGGAAAATGTTTCCCAAAAACCCTGTTTTTACTGTAGCGCACCCTTTTTCAAGAAATTTATGAGTTTTTCACAGTTTAAAGATCTATTTCAAAGTTTGAAATAAACCATAAAACCTTTGTAGGTACCCTAAACCCTCTGTGATCCTTTTCAAAATAATTTTTCAGACCTATTTCTCAGTCAGAGACTCAATAAACCCTTGTTTTCTATTTTAAACCAGTTCTAAAGCCTCTAAACCTCTTTAACAAGCCTAATTGGACAAAAAACCAAAAGAAGAGACTATACTTTTCCTGTTTTTCCCATAAAGCCTCTGTTAAAAGTAAATTGCTTATGAAAACTGTCTAAACTTGCAGAAGTAAATCAAAATGCCTAAAAAACAGAGTGCAAGCAAGCCTGAAGCTTCTAAAGCACCTAAACCTACCCCTGCCATGACTTCAAGTACTTCTATTATTGTCAATCCATTACAACCCCTAGTTATTGATATTGAACACATTCCCCTGGCTGATATTGATTACAAGATAGCAGATTCCATTGTTGAATTTAACCTGCTAGATATCCATAACTGGTGTTACCTTACAAGTTACCTGTCAGAATCTTTGGGTCAAACTTGTTACCTTACAAGTTACCCAAATATCCTTCAATGAGGATCTTTGCCTTGGAGTATATCAGGCAGATCCTAAACTCTGATTCAATAAATTTCATGGTAGCTAAGAAGAAGAAAAAATTCAAACGCAAGAATGAGATAGGGCCATTCATATGTAATCACAGGGATGCAGTAAAAGAGGCAGCTAATTAGTTATTGGAATATAAATTTGAAGAGAATTTCCCTTGGAATTATGATCCACAAGGGATCTTGAGCAAGCCAAGGGTTAAATGCAAGTTAACACCCTTTATTCATGAAGCTAATATTGAAATAGAAAAGTTTTCCAATCAAATTGAATGGACTGAAAACACCTTAATAGATGCAGTGAACAAATGTAATACTATTCATACCCTAGAGATTTCAAATCAACCAGAGAAGTCCATTAAAAGAGTAAGGGAAGAAGGAGCCTATGCGGCAAAAGCTACAACTGAAACCAAGTTTAAGATCATATACAATAAAAGGCCCAAATTAGATTAAGCAAGTAAAGGTAAAGTGACAATAGATGTGGAAGAAACAGAGCCTTTAAATACCAATACATATTTGTAAGAGACAAATGTTACTAATGTAATTATCAATGAGCCAAATCAGAATGAAGGACAAATCAATAATGACGACACATAGTTGTTGGAAACACAACAAATAATGGAAGCTTCTTCCTCATAGGTAGCTGAGGAAAAGGATTTGGATATCAAATAGAAATATAAGCAGATTAAACTGAAGAATGAAGAGATAAAGAATAACATTTATTCTCAATATCTCAAACAGAATCCTAGTGTACAAAAGATGCTCCTTTATGCTTTTTATTATTTTAATCAAAAGCTAATCATGTCAGTGTTGCAGCCCACAGTTAAAACTCCTAAGACAGTAGCTGATTATAAGAAAGTTGATTTGGAGGTCTAGACAGATAAAATACATGCTCTTGATCAAATTGAGTTCCACAGGCAAACTTCAGAGATGCTTTATTATACTGTCACAAATAAACCCATGAGTGCTCAAAAGCTACAAAACACCATATCCAACATGCAAGATCAAATGAAGATGGACAAAGCTTCATTATATGCCAAATATATAAGGATAAAAGCCTTAGAAGAACTAGTTTTACAGGTAGGATATCATCCTGCTAATATCAAAGCAGTAGAATTATTGGTGAAAAAGAAAAATGAAGATATAGAAGCCTTGAGGAAACAACTCAAACTTCCTTAAAGTGAGCATCCCTAGACAAAATAAGTCATACAGGAACAAAATAAAAAATATGAAATGAGGAATTTAATTTTTTAGTTGACAGCCCAGGTTAAGGAAATGGAAATATAGATGGACAAACTTGTCCAAGAAAAGGAAACATTGAAAGAACCAGTGATTCCTACAGTCATTCCAGTTATCATTGCAGCAGTGCCTTCAACTTTAGGAGAAAAGTTGGCACCAAAAGAGCCACTGGCTACTATAGTGCCACTGACTCCTTCCACAACATAAGCTATTGAATCATCTACAACAATAGTACAACCTACAAATTATGCTATAAAAATAGTGAAAGCAATGGAAGAGATGTCTTTAAAGACAAATGAGATTAATAGGTTGACAAAGATGGTAGAAAATATTGAGAATTCAAATAAATTAGCTCAGGTAAATGCAAAGACACATGAACAAAATTCCAGCAGACTGAGTGAAGAGTTAAAGATGTTGCAAAAGGAGTTAAATTTGAAGGATCAGATATCATACATAAAAAATTACCTTTGGAATAATACCATTGAAGCCATCCATGATGTATGGCCTTCAATTCAGGTAATTTTTTTAGCAAAGAGAGTTATTACTAGTAGCCCAAGCAGTAATTCAAAAGACTCAAACTTATTTGGATGACAAACCAAAACAAGCTATAAGGCTAATCAATTTCCTTAACAACAAAAATAGGCACGAGTTGGAAGAACTCAAAATCACAGATATAACTACAACCATCATAGAAATTAGGAAAGTCACAACAAAGAGAAATTTGATGAGACAATTGGAAGAAAAGTGTGAAGGTATGAATACTGCCATAACCAAGTTTATGGTTAAGTTCACAAGTTTGAGACAAAAAGGACTGCCCGCTATCATGGTCATTAATGATAAATTGATGCCTCAAAATAACTATGACAAGAAGATTATAGAGTTTGCAAAATAACGGGTAAATAAACCAACAAGTCAAGGCATCCCAACAAGAAAAGTGTTACTCAAGAGTTTTGAAGACTCACTTGTTTGTCATCAAGCCAACCTTTGCTAGATATACAGAAGCTGATGAGAACTTTAGGAAATTAAAGAATATTCAAATTCCTAAAAATGAATATTGGCAAGCACTCACAGATTTACTGTGAAGGATAAAAACAAGCAGATGAAAGGAAGACAAAAAACTGTTTTCTAATTTAACAGTCAAAATAGATTTTCTTTACAATAGTAAACAATTTTTAATTATGCTTAAAGAGTATTAGTTTAGAGAGTATCAGTGAATAAAGGGAATCAGATAAAGAGTATCAGACAAGGCAGATCAGATTCCAAAAATATCTAAGAGCCAACAAGGAGGACACCAAGGCAGCCAACTGCTTCTTATCCTCAAAACAGTTTCTATTTCTTTTGGATAAAATAGGACAACTTGCTAATTTGTTAAGCAGTTGTCTCTATTATTATTGTAAAGATATTTAATTTCCCTAAGATAATTCCTAGAAGTCTTCTAGGATATTTTGTAAAACATTATGTATAAATACTTCATCTTTAGAAGTATTTTGGTGGAACAAAATTGTTGGGATTGTTATAGTCATTTCTTCTTGGACTTTAAAGATTTTGTGTGTCAAAACTTTGAGTAGCAGGCTGGATCAAACCAAATTGGCATCATACTTTAGGATTCCTGTGATGAGCTATTTGGAGTGAAGTATTTCCTCACTTGTCATTGTTTTATTTCTTTGTGACATGCATCCATTTATGTTTATGCTAAATTTGAATGTATAACTAGGAGCATTACTACAGGATTTGCTAAAATCACCCTGTTTTTAACTAGTTATCATTTATATGTTTTCCTCTGATTTCTAGTGTAGGGAATCCTTAATTGCTCCCTCTCTCATTTGACCTCTTCCTACTACTTCCTTTTCCGGATCAAAGGATTCTTAAGTGCCCTTTATCCTGATTATACCATCTCATAAAAACAATTTTCCAAGATCTCCAAGGGTTATCTATCTTGCCCTAAAAACATTTGACCTTTTTCCCTTGATCCCAGTCCTGTTTGATTGATTTTGACTCCTTAGCCCAATGGACAAATATATTTCCCACTATCCTTCCTTTCAAGTGATTTTTCCTACCAAATCAAACAAAACCAAACCAAAGCTGCACATTCATAACTAGCCTAATATTTATCAATCAAACAAAGTTAAATTTTAAAGAGAGAGCCCTCTTTGAACCCTAGGAAGGCTAGATCCTAGAGTTTGAAATTGGTTTGTGGTTACCTTGGTGAGTTCTCTCTTGACCTGGAGAAATTACTGAGTGATAACATGTGGTAAGATAGATAGGCAATTATATACTAATAATGATAGATTGGGTCAGTTGTGTTTTTCAACCTATCTCTATCTCTGTAAAGTGATATGTTTTCAGATCTCCTTCGTATACTCCACTGTGGCGAAAAGACCCCTTACATTTCCTAGGTTCACAGTAACTGATTAACCACCTTATACAGGTTCTCTATCATTATATAAAGGTTTTTCTCAGCAGCAGTTTGAACTCAGCTGGATTATAGCAATGGTGAAAAGGAAATCTGCAAAGCGTCAGACCAGAGATAAAGGAAAGCAGCAGATTTCAAAAAACATGGCCGAGCCAAGCAAGTGAGGTAGAAAGATGAAGAAAGAGATAATGGAGAATCTCTTGGAAGCTTACTCAGTTGGTAATCCTCCACATATTTGAAATTTTATTCAGGGATGGGAGAGAGAAAGCAACAGTAATGAAGAAGACATAGAGGTCCAAGATGAAAACATGGGTTTTGTATTTGATCTTGGAAATATCAGAGGACGTGTCTCTCTCTTTCAACAATCCATCCACACATATTGGAATATGAAATGCATGCTGGACAAAGCACTACAAAGCTTACAACCAACAGATGGTAGTCCTGAAGTGATCTCAATACTTCAGGAAATAAAAAAAGAAATCCAAGATATTAGGGTATCATAGTACCATGCAATAGCTCGAATAGGCAGAATCGAAAGGTAGCTTCAGCAGATGCAACAAGTTGACATTCCCAGATCAACTGCAAAATATTTGGCACCGATTAACTCTTCTGATGGTTAACATATCATGCTTTAAGTGTTTATGATTTTTGTGGATAACTTTTATGTTTTATGTTGTCAAATAGACTTCGTTTCAAACAGTGAAATGGACATAGTAGCTAGTAGAAGAAAGAAACAATTTCAATTTTGGATGGAATTTAATGCTTTAAGGTGGCCAACAGACCTGGTTTCCTCCGGGCGGGTTGAGGTCACCAAATATGTATATGTTGCAACCTACCCTCTTTTTGATAAATAGAAAATGGCAAGGAACTACTAAATTTACAAAAAAAAAAAAAATCTCCCCTCATTAATATTTTTAGCTGGAAAGTAATCTTATTTTTATTAGTATTTATGTTTGATCTTTTCCTTATTATTATTATTATTATTTCATAAATATAAATAGTATTAATATTAATATTACCTTATATTTTATTGATATTAATTTATATTTTCTCATTTATATTGGTTAATTACTTGAGTTATTGTTTATTTATTTTTATTAATATAGCTTTGTAAGATTATATATATATATATATATATATATATATATATATATATATATATATATATATATATATATATGCGTGTGTGTGACTGATGAATTACATTTGATATTTTGCAACGTCAATTTATAAAAAAATTATGTAATAGATTTGAAAGCAACTTTTCACAAGTATAAATGATTGATATTGTATTGTAGTTTTTCTTAATTAAAGGTTTCCCCTCAAAGAAGCAAGTGAACAATACTTTTTATTTAAAAGTTTGTTTATTATTGTTATTCAAATACTATGGTTTTGTTTTATTTCCTTTCCACAATTATATTTTGGTCTATATTTGATGGCATCAAGAACTAACACTCTCACATTAAAACAAATTCAATCATAACTTCATCTATTACTCAAAAAAAAAAAACTATTACTCACAAAACAAAATTTTATTTAATATTGAAGCTCAAGACTTTCCTTACTTGCCCAGAAACTACATTACATCCCTATTTTTTTTTGTTTAAAGTTGGGCTTCTCATTCTTTCAATAGAACATTACATAAGAGATTTCTATGTTCTACTAGTCTGCTTAATGGGAAACCAACTGATCGAGGTGGATATTGATGGCAACCTGCCTTTTCCACTTGGGGTACCACCTTTTTTTCTTTCAGTTTTTTAGTTTCATTAATTGTAGCACAATTTATTATTTTTAGCAGTTCTTCGGGTCCTAAACTTCCGAAGTCGTTTTGAGGCCCTAAACGATGGTTTTTGGAAAAAACGGGAGAAACATGGAAGTTCCTTTGATGTTGCTCACTTAAAAATTTGTAGTCCTTAGATAGATCTTTCTAACGAGGTATTGTGTGCATCAAACAAATATCGTATGCCAAAGTTACGTCCCCAAGAATATTGATGTACCAATTTACCCAAACGGGGCTCGTAGTTTTGGCGCTTCATCTCCTAGGGTTAGGTTTTTGGATGATTAGGTTTTTCCATTGTTTCTAAATAATAAATAGGCTCTCAAGCCTCACTGTAACTGATTTTGTGATCAGAACTGGATCAGGGACCTAAGGATTATTTCAAAATTCAAATTTACAGGATTGGATTGAAACCAAGATGGTTGCATAGGTCTCGTCTTCTTGATTCCAGCGTTGTAAACGGTTCGAAAAATAGACACCGTATGAAGAAGTTATTGCACTTTGAATGCTGAGTGGGTCTGACAGAGCACGAAGGGGCCAACCCTCATCCCATGGAACCTCATCATATGACCAGTGTGGGAGCTTAATGTTAAGAGCACTTAAGGAGCCTAATCTCAGGTTTAATATTTAATTAAGCTCTAGTTAAGTGGATTTTAAGATGGCGGAGATTCTGGACGCGCTCCCAAATTTAGGCAGACTTCCACTTTTAGTGGAGTTAACTGGCAGTTGCCCCACATTTAGTGGAGGAAATTGGGGCAAATTTGTTTTGGTCATAACTCTCTCATTATTGAACCAAATTGGACAAAATTTTGGTCAATTTTGGGTCTCTTTGACCTCCTAAAACTTTGGGATAGGTTTCAGGTCGAATGGAGGTGATCTTTAGCAGCTTTTGCTTCAGGGAAGATGAAGGAGCCATAAGGGCCACTATGAGACAAATTCAGTTTGAGGCCTAACCAAGGGAGTTAGAGTCCTTTTCCAGAGTTCCAATAGTCTAAATTGGATAATTCAGATGTTATGAATCTGATGAAATGGTTTTCATATCCCGTAGAGAAAATTTGAAGGCCAAAAAGCTTCAGTAAAGTTCTAGGGGTCGTTAGTCCCATCTTTTGCCAGCAGCAGTGCAAGGCTTAGAAAGAGCTATTTGAGACCATTTGCAGTGAACCAGTGGTCATTATTGACTAAAAAAATCATTATGAATATATTTATAGATGTTTCAGCAAGTGTTAAAGACTTTTAGAGCTTGAAAACTCAGCAGAGAATTTTTCCTTGACCCTAGTGCCAGGGGGTGTCGATAGGTGATTAAGGCGAAACCGGAGCAGCCAGAGGCCATTTTTGATGAACCAAAATGCTATATTGAATATTTCAGTAATTTTGGAACCAATTAAAGTGGTTTAAGAACATTTTGATAACTTATAGAGCTCAAAAAGCTGATGTGAAGTTCTGGGTAACCCTGGGCAACCCGTGGAGGATAAACTATTTGGGGAATTCAGTGCTCAATTTGAGAAACTTATCAGTTGGTATTTGATGTCTGATGTGTATTGGATATATAAGGAGTGGTTTTAGTGACAGAAATAGAATTATGAGGGAGTTTGTGCCATTTATAAGCTCAGAGTAGCTTAGTGCACTGACA
Source organism: Pinus albicaulis (assembly GCA_034641835.2). Lineage (NCBI taxonomy): Eukaryota > Viridiplantae > Streptophyta > Pinopsida > Pinales > Pinaceae > Pinus > Pinus albicaulis. The sequence continues at coordinate 619,837,399 of CM076581.1, forward strand.
GAAGGAATTGTGTCAACAAGAGCCTAAAGCTATTTGCAAAGTTCAGACAGCCAATTGAGGGATATTTGTGGTATTTTAAGTCATTTGGATAATTTTACTTCATTGGAATTAAGTATTTACTTGTAAAAAAAAACTTACCATAATCCCCGAGAGCTGAGTCATGATGACAATGCTCAAAGGAGACGTAGCCCACGAGATTTCGAGTGAACTACTAGATTAAAATTGCTGTTGTGTTTGAATGATTATTTGCTGCATTATGTTGCTGTTATACAAGTTAAATTACAACAAGAACAAATGAAGTTAATACACATAAATAGTAAAAATTCATACACCCCTTTCAAGTAAATAATTCCGCGAAGTTGTCAAGTAAAAGTTAGATCATTTTAATTAAAAATGAGTGGTAGGTTCTTGAAATTCATACAAGTTATCAAAACCATTTTTAGATCAGGTTGGTATCAGATCATAGTTGCTTGCTTGACAGAGCACTTGGTTTCTTGATTGTATAGCTTGAAAGGTGTTTAAATAGTGTAAAAGATTGACTGTTTTATTGTTTGCAAACTGATTGTTGTTTGAGTTTTCTTGAGATTTGGGGATATCTACTAAATGGCTAAATCTTGGAGAGAAAAAAAAGGAAGAAAAAGCATGAAGGCTTCTTCCTTACTCCAAAGAACCTTATGGTCAACATTGGAACACAAACCCTCTAGACGTTTATTTGTTAAGAAGCTCTTGGAGTTTGTTTGTTGTTTGGATGCTTGAATAAGAGTTTGTATTTACAGCCATTTGGTTAAAAAAGCTTTGTCATTTCTTTTGAAAAGCTTTGAGAACTTTTTTGAAGTTAATTTTTTCATTGACATCATAATGAAAACTTCTACAAGTGAAGTTTCCTCCTTCACAATATTCTTCGATGATGATATGAAGCATGAATTTATTATATTGAAGGACATGGTGCAGATTTTGTTTGAGGACAAAAGAGAAAGTACTGAACTTCGTGAACAATTGTTTGCCATGAAGGAAGAGAAGGAAGAAATTCTTCAAATATTGCATGATATGGAGAGGCAACTCCATCAAGCCCAAGAGGCTTTGACCAAGAAAATGCGTGAGGAAGAGGTAATCCATTCTAACTTGTCTTCAGTTTCCTCTTTAGAAAGATGTGTTGGTTATTTCGAAAAAAATACAAATGGTATAGGGTCCAAATTAATGATTAAAATGGGCTATGAAGGCAAAGGATTAGGAAATCATGCACAAGGCATGGTTGATCCCATTTTGGTTGAGGAACGACCCAAGAATCTTGGTCTTGGTTATGTGCAGTTTAATGGCGAAGATTCCAAATCCTTGAAGGCATGTGATGCTACTTTAAAAAGAACCTTTATTCCAAGTTCTAAGATGAAAATATGTCGAATTTGTTTCAAAGATGATTTCCATTGCTTTAAGCCTTTGTTGCATCAAGAAGATGTTAGACATGCAGCTTATGGCATGCATGCAAGTTCATACAGTTTTCAAGACAAGAATGATAATGTTAGTCTGCAAATGAAAGTTGTAGCCTCTACTAGTTCATCTTCTCATGAAGATAAAAAGGATGAATATTCAAAGAAGTACAAGAGGTATAAATCTTCTCATAATAAATTTGATTGTGTTTCTGCAAAGCATGATAATTTTACATGCTTAAATGGAAGAAAGATTTGTTGTACATATTGTTCAGATCTTTAGCCACCCACATGTTTTTGGGATTATGTACTTGTTGGTACTTGAAAGGAAGAGTTGAAGGTGCACATGTGCATGGAAGTTGTATGTGTAAATAGCGAACTGTAAATAGGTTCATTGTACATTGATACATGCACATGCAATTATCAAGATGTATCATGTTTTTTATCAAATTGTGTCGCACATGTTTGTCGACTTGTGTCGATTGTGTTGCACACTTTTTACATTGATTTTGTGTCAAATGTATAACACATTTTATGACGATTTGTTGTTGATGTTGCATGTTGCACGACTTATGTTTGAGCCACCTTGGATCATTGATCAAAGTAGTGATGTTTAGTTTCCTTCTGAAAATTTCTCACCAGAAATTTTCTGAGTGAGTGCAAGAAAGGCAGCTCTTGACAGGAGGATTAGCGCATCGCGGAGGGGAAGTGTGAGTTGCTTTCTAGTTGTGGTTAAACGTCACTAGCCATGCAAGGAAAGTGTTTGGAGGCTAAAGATAAGAGGATACAATACTCTCATTTTCTATACAGATCAGTTTCAGTAGTCCAAGAGAACTTTTGGGGTCCAAAAGATTCTCATTTGGGAGGTATGATCATAGTTGGATCAAGGACTTAAGGATTAGCTCAAAATTCAAAGTTACAGGATTGGGTTGAAATGATGATGGTTGCATAGTGTTACACAGTAATTTTTCACCATCCCTACCATTCCCCGTCCCGCACATTGGAGGGCCTATTCTGTGACTTGTGAGCAATGTCATTCCTTGAAACCACTATCATTGCATTCCTCTAAACATGAGCTTCAATTTCCCTGAAGACATCTCCTTGCAAAAAACCATAAAAACATCCATTTTTTCATTGGCGCGGGTAGAAAGTTCATCACTCGCGCCATTGGGGAAAATCCTACAAAGAGGCCGCGCCAATTGGCACTCTGTCCCAGAGTCGCAGTCGCACCAGCCAATTTAAGGAGTATTTTTTAAATAAAATGGCGAAAGTTTCATTTCAACAGATTCAGAAAATGTTATCTATCTTGAGTTGGGAGGTTTGGCTCCGGGAATTCCATGTAAGGGAAGTGGTTTGCCACCTCTCATGGAAGCTTCCTTGAGGATAGGGCCAATCCCACAATTATAGGGATCCCAACTCCCCTTCCTCCATCTATAAAATATTGCCCATTTCCATTGCAAGCTAGTCTTGAAGTACCCAAGTCTTGAATCTCCAAGTTCTCAAATTCCCAAGAGCCTTATGCTGCAAGAGCCCTCATTCTTCCCTTAAGGCCAAACTCAAGCAAGGAGACTATTGTCAAGAGAATCTAAGAGAGGCTTGTCCCATCCTTGGCAGGCTTTGCGAGACGTGTTCTACTGGAGACCCCTTCGAAGGAGACCTCAGCGTCAGAACATTGGTTGTACTCTCTTTTGATTATTTATTAATGAATGACTACTGGTTATGGTTCCACTCTGTTTTTCGTTTATGATAATGATGAGTTATATCCTTTCTGACTGATATATAGTTGCGTATTCTGGATTTTATGCTTGTATTCGTATTGTTTCTTGCATGTGCAGGTGTCCATTCACGGAGATTGTGTGGATCGTGATCTGCCAAGGCTGAGGAACGGGAACACTGTCTCTTCTACGAATCATAGCGTTGGACTCCAGGTAGGCCTCCATTGTTGGTCTATTTATTCGCAATTAGGAACTTGCGCTGTAGCATTTGATGATTGTTGCTAGACCCGTTCTGGGCTAGTAGGGATCGCCTCTGTCCGCAGAGGGGATTTACCTCTTCAACAATTTGGTGACTCCACTGGGGATCATCTAGTTTTGATTGTCTCGTTTTGATTGTTTCATGGTTTTCCTTGCTTGGTTAGCCTTCTGGGCTGGGTTCTTTTACTGTTTTTGCTTCTTGGTTTGCTTGGATATCATTGATCTACTTCTGGAGTATTTCTTTTTATTTTTGGCTGAGAAACTCGGCTGGCGCATTTTTTAGCTCGACAGTCGTGCCAATTGGCGCAGGTTGCGTGTGTACTACCCGCGCCAATTGCTTTCTAGCACCAGTTACAACCTCACAATCGCGCCACTCCTGTGAGGCATTAGGGTTCCCTCAGTTTTGAGCTCTCTGGGTCTGGTCAGTGTGTTTCTTTTTGGTTTTTTGGCTACCTGAGTGTGTTGGAGTCCTGTTTGACTGGGAGTTTGCCTTCATCCTTTGGTTGTTTGGTTTTCTCCATCGATTTCACGTTTTAAGCCCTAGGGAATCTAGTGGCTTTGTGTGTCGAGCCCTCCTTAGGAGTTTTGGTGTTTTGTTAGTCCAGTCTATTCTCTGATTGCTCCTCTGCATTCTCTTAGTGGTTTTTCACCATTTTGTTGCGATTTTTGGGTGATTTTTCTTCACTTCATTCAAATTTCGTTTGGTCTTGCTTTGGGCCTAGATCACACGGTCCATTGGAGCCTTTGGGACTTTTTCTTGGTTTTGAGAGACTTTGGTCGATTTGAGATCTGATTTTTTGTGCCATTGAGTGAAATTCGCTCGTTTTACTCTCTTAATATCATTTCTCGAATTTCTTTTCGTTTGTTTTCAGTTTGTTTAGTGCATCTAGCTATCAAACATTGAAAATAAAAAAATCTCTTTTGCTTTTGGTTGATTAGTGCGAATTGAAATCTTTTCGATTTTTGCTAGTAATTAGTAAATTTGAAAGAAAATTTTTTAGTTTCATTAGTTGCATTAGAGATATCATTGATTGTCTTCTGATCATTTTTTTTGTGTAAAAAGCTCTCAACTCTTCTGTAGCTAGCTTTCATCGAACAAAATGACATACTGTGGCATGTAGTTTTGCATTTAGGAGATTTTTTGAGGCAACACATTCGTTAGGGCCTGAAAACTGAAACGTAATTGAAGATCAACTTTAAAATCTACTCAATTTACACTAAGGCAGCATTGAAATCTAACGAAACACATTTAGAGGTCTAGGCTAGAGACGTGTTCCGGCGTCTTAAAACCTAGCAGCTGTCGTTCGCCTCTTGGCTTTAGACATCGCTAGTACGGACTTGTGCTCCCCGTACCGTCGCGTATATAAAGGGAGACCCCACAAGGTTTCAATCCTTTATCCATAGGAAGCCGAGTCTGCAGCCCTATACCTGTGATACACCAAACACAGCATTCGGGGAGATTGCCTACACGTACGGAAAGTCCTTGGTTGATTTCTCTTTCATTATTGAAACCAAGGTGTATATTGCAGTTCATGGTTTTTTGGTACACCCTTTTGCCTAGTATTCCTGAGCAGTCATTTGATCTTTTCTGACTCCCTAAATTTGAAAAGATCACCAAGCGCTTGTCCTTTCATGCTTGTGTCAAATCTGAAAGAGATAGAGTCACCTTTTTGACCGTTTCTCGACTCTTAAAACATGAAACGGTGAAGTTTCTTATTTTTCAATGTGGTAAAAATTAATCACCTGCGATTACACGCCTTGTTAGAATTTGCTTGCTGACCGTTTGATCGTGTTTCTCGACTCTTTTTCAGCCCGTGTGTGTGTTTGATATTTTTCTCTTGTCGTTTCTGCCACAGTGGCGGAACCCTCGGTTTCGTCTACTGGTAGTCCTTATACGGACGATTCATCAGAGGTTTCACAATCCTCTGCTGAACCACAACAGCCCATTGTTTCTGAATTTCCTGACGGGGGACCGGTTCTTTCTGAGAAACCCTTTGGGGGACCAGTTGAGTTTGATTCTCCCTTTTCGGACCCTGTGTCTGAATTGAGATTAGGAGCTGATTTCATTTCTCTTACATCGGGTTCACCTTTTATAGTTGCTGTTTTTCCTCCTAGTCCTCGCCGTCTATTGCGAGATCTAGCGGCAGGCTCAAACATGAGTGATTCTGGTGAGGAAATCCCAACGTCTGGTGAAGACTATCAGCTCTTCACACGAAGATTATTTTTGGGAGACAACTCTGAAACAGCTGTCATGTCAACGTCCAGTCCCTCATTACCGCTGGGGTATAGGTCTTTGGGTCAGATCATTTCCGCCGCAGCCTCTATGGGAGTGTCAGCTCCTTCTCCGAGGCCAGCTGCTCCTTCACCGGGGGTGTCCCCTCAGACACCCTTTACTTCTGTACCCATCCGACCCACTGTCTGTGTGGCTGCTTCTACACCCGTTGTCACGGCACCCTCCGCTAGGGCTATGCCGTCTCCTGAAGACGTTTATTTAGCGACTGCTATACCAGAGAACATCTCTCCGGAGGAGTATCGGTTGTCCCTGCAACAGCCGAACCCCGATGTTGGACCATCCTCCCAAGATCCCAACCGCTCTTAATTTTCGCACTATGCACAGGATGGTACGCCCGTGTATGCTTTTCCAGGTCATTATGATGAGCACGGGGACATTTTACGTCTGCCCGCTCTTGAGGCTTACCTCCATGCTCAAGGCTTACCTTATAACCAGGCGTATAACTCGCAAGGGAAACCTTCCCAAGGCCAACCTTCGTGCCAACCTGGCTATCCTTATGACCCACAGGGGTAGCCCATGCAAGGCTATCCTGCGGGCCAGCAAGGGCCGTCATACGGTCCGCAAGGACAGTATTATAGCCCTTCCGGTCAACCTGTAAAGCCTCAGCCGGGGTACCAACCGGGACCGGTCTATGGTCCTGGGGGGCAAATCCAGCCTTCTCAACCTATGCAACCGCAATATCCTATTGTTTCTAACGTTGCATATCAACCGGGACCATCCTATGGTTCTGCTCCAGGTCAAACCGGTTACCAGCAATCACCTGGCCCTATTCCTCCACCAGGCCAACCTGCTCATTCGGTACAACCCGGTGTTCCACCTCCAGGCCAATCGGCCCATCCGATACAACCTGGGGCTCCTTTACAGCCAGGTCAACCTGCGCAACCGGTGTCGCCTGTCTATCCGGGTCAACCTGTTCACTCAGGTCAACCCTCTCAGCCAGGTCAACCTGTTCATTCAGGGCAGCCTGCTCATTCCATTAACCCTTCCCAGCAGCTGATTTATTCGACGCCGCAGCCAAATCAACAGCTGTGCCCTAGTTATCATGCTCCGCAGGGTTCCACCCATCAGCAACCGACTCATCCTCAGGGTGGTTATTATCCTCATGGTCAATCACAACCGAATTATAATCAGCCCCGAGGCTCTTAGTATTATCCTCCTCCACTCGGTTTTACCTATACTCAGCAGCCAAATCCAAATGCTGCTTACACCGGGCCGACACATAATCAGGGTCCGTACTCTGGTTATCAAGCCCCACACATTGGTTACCAGCAACCAAATCAGTTTGGTTATACGACCTACACCCCCTATGGTCAGAATCCTATGAGACAGAACCCATGGGGGCAAGGATATTCACAACCATTGTGGAGTACAGGTACCGTTCCTTATCCCAGGCCTGGCATGCCGGTTAATCCGCCATTGCCGTTCCTGGCCACCTTGGAGTTGCCGGATGTTTCAAAACTGACCAATGATCCAATTTTACATAATCCTTATTGGCCTCCGGTTCCTACCAAGATACCAGGTGACTGCCCCAAGTTTGAGGGTAAAGCTGCAGAGGACCCCCAAGGCATGTGATGACATATCATCTTTGGTATTCGTCTAACTCTTGGGTCGATGATTCAATTCGTCTACGCCTCTTCCAGCACACTTTGACTGGAGCTGCTGCTAAGTGGTACATCGAGTTATCCCGTGGCATCTTCCAAGATTTCAATTCCTTAGCCATGGCTTTTCTGACGCACTTTCAGTTACCGGTTCGTTATGAAGCCGGGACGCACCTCCTGACTTCTTTGAAGCAGGATAAGGCCAATCACATTTTTGATCACATTCATGAGTGGTGGTGCCGTCGTAGACTGATCAAGTTTCATATACCTGATCAGATACTAACTCAATGGTTCACCACCTCCTTCGTGAATAAAATCGCTCAAGATATTGCGATGGGAGCGTGTGTGATGGAAGAACAAGCCATTGCGCATGCCCAATATCTGGATCTTGTGTATTCTCAGTCCGACACGCTTTACGATATCTTGCCTGATGCTCCACGGTCCAGAACCTCTAAGGCTCCACCTACCCCTGCAGTGGATGGTGTCATTGGTTCAGTATCTCAGAATTCGAAGAAATCTTCGAATGGGAAGCAGAAGTCTAATTCTTCCAATAATACTCCTGCTAATCCCGCCCCGTCCGATTATGGAAAAACCGCGGAGGTGAATGCCGTTCAGGCCAATCCTACGGAGAAAACTTCCAAGGGGAAAAATAAGGGCAAAGGAAAATCTAAATCCAATGCCCCAAAGCCAGAATCTAAATCTCGTATTGAGGATGGTTCTCAACGAAAACCGAAGTACCCCTGCCTCATTTGTGAAGGAGACCATTATACCAAAGATTGTCCACAACGATCCGAGGTTAGTCAACTTCCCAAGGGCTCTAAAGGGACTTCGACAGTTCTTAAGGAGCCATTCCCGTCTCTGCAGACCCAGATGGTTGAACATCCGTCACCATCTGCACCATTTGGGTCCCAAGTTTTTATGATGAATGGTGCTGCACCTATCTCTATCGCTACGCGTTCGAAGGATTACAACGAATTGTGGCAGGCACCCAGAAAGACAGTTGCGGATGGACCACCTCCCCCACCTGTCTCCGGTTCGTTGGAAATCGAGAAGCCTACTCCTGAACCCATTGTGAAGCCACCTTCTAAAGGTGTCTTAAGAAGATCTTCTTATAATCCGAATGCCCGTGCCGCTCAACACTACAACATTGTTGAGGATTTAGCACAGGCACCTTCTGCTATGTCTGCACTAGAATTTATTCAAAGTTGTCCTTCGCAACGGAAGGCTTTATTGTCTGCAATCGGTGGCATTGATCCCGCCGATTCGAGTCTTCTCACCTTCGATTTAGAGAATTTCACTCCTCGACTCCCACATCAGATCGCTCTTGTTATTCAAGTCGGGATTAACAGTCTTAACATCCATAGGGCCGTCGTGGATGAAGATGCCTCCACCTGTGTTATGTCGTCCTCTTGCTGGAAGGCCATTGGCTCTCCAGCCTTTTCGTCATCTCCCAATGCCCTAGAGGCATTTGATGGTTGGGAATCCAAACCCCTGGGTGTTCTCGAGAGTTTAGCGATCACTTTACAGGGGAAGAATGTCAACGTAGAAGTAGAGGTAGTTGACACCAAGCTCAAATACAATATACTTCTTGGCTGCAGCTGGACTCATGCCATGCTCTGTGTGCCGTCCACCGTCTTTCGACTTCTTAAGTTCCCTCACGAGGGCAAAATCGTTACGGTGGATCAGTTGTCCTTCTTCACCTCTACCTCCGAGAACAATGTTCCATACGTGGATCAGATTCCGAATCCCCCTGCCAATATAGGACCCGGTCTCTTCAAAGACCCCATCCTTATGGGTATTTGTCCCGCACCCCCACCACACACCGCTCAAGTTAACATGATTTCCAGGTCTGATGACCCCTGGCTCATCCCTACGCCTGAGCAGGTGTTTGAGTTTGGAGAATCAATGCCCTTAACTCCAGTAGAGATTAGCTAATGTGAAATTGTTGCCGCATATGATCCTCCACCTCCTCAGCATGCTCCTTTGAGCATGGCTCTAGACGTCTACTCTCAATCCCCCTGGCTTGGTCAGGCCGATTCACCGGATCCTCTAAAAGAGAATTTTCCTTCCGATGAAGCCATCATTGAAACTATGTCTCTTGAAGAGCTGCCTTGGGGCGATGGACATCATTGCTCCTCTTTTATGCCTAGCCTGGGGGTAATGACAGATTGTCTATAGCGTTATGCATCTCAGGTTCCTACCCCTCCTCTTCAAACACCCATCTTGACGCACGAGGTTTTTTCGGAAGGTAACCTGAGTAACATCACTCAAACCATCCCAATCAACATCTCCGTTAAACCGTCACGTGGGAGTGACTTGTTCTCCTGATGAGATTCAAGTCTATACTGATCTTTTTAAATAATTCAAAGATGTGTTCACCTGGTCCTACGAGGAAATGCCAGGGATTGATCCTAGTATCGTAGTGCATGAGATTCCAACCTACCCTGGTGCGAAGCCCATGCGCCAATGCTTACGCCCCATGCATCCTCGTAAAGCCATTGCAATTAAGGCAGAAGTTGAAAAAATTCTGAACGCAGGCTTTATTTATCCCATCCCCCTCACAGAATGGGTGTCCAACATTGTCCCTGTTGATAAAAATAAGGGTACTATTAGGGTCTGTGTCGATTATCGCGACATCAATCGCGCCTGTCTAAAGGATAACTATCCCACTCCGTTCATAGACCAGATCATCGACGAATGTGCCGGAAGTGAGATCTATTCCTTAATGGACGGTTTCTCGGGGTATAATCAGATCAATATTGCACTTGAGGATCAACACAAGACAACTTTCATCTGTCCATGGGGTACTTTCGCGTATAAAAAGCTCCCATTCGGCTTGAAGAACACTGGAGCCACTTTCCAGCGTGCGATGTCTTATGCTTTCCATGACATTCGCCATATCGTTCAGCCTTATCTGGACGACTTGCCAGCTCATTCAGCTAGGCGAGAGGACCACCCTGAACACCTCCGCCAGATCTTCCTTCGCTGTAGGCGCTACAATATTAGGCTTAATCCTCATAAATGCGTCTTTTGCGTGGATTCTGGCTGTTTGTTGGGATTCATAGTCTCCAAAGACGGAATTCGCCTTGACCCTTTAAAAGTCGAGGCTATCATCAACCTCCCATCACCCTCCTCACTGTATCAGTTGCAGAGTCTGCAGGGAAAAGTGAACTTCCTTCGACGCTTTATCCCGAACTACGCGGAGGTGGCTAAAGGATTCACAAGCCTATTAAAGCAAAACGTTCCCTTCCATTGGGACGAAATTGCTCAACAATCCTTTGAGAAGCTGAAGACGTTACTTGTTAATGCTCCTTTGCTTCGTCCTCCTAATTATCGCCGCGATTTCACTTTGCATCTTGCCGCCGCGTTTAGCACCATTGCTATGGTTCTGGTGCAGGATTGTTGGGAAAAATACTGAGAGGGGGGGGGGGGGGTGAATCAGTATTTACTGCATATACAAAACTTTTTACTTTTTCACTCTCTAAAACCCATACGCTACTTTCCTTTAGTAAACTCGCGTATATACGCGGATATTCTTCATACAACTCGCGTATTAGCAGAGATCTAAATATGCAGATATTTATTAACTTAGTTCTTTGCAATATTCATTCATCTGATGTTAGGTTAACAGTAAACATGTGTAGTAACAACAGAATAAACATCACACAAAGCATCACACATGAACACCAAGATTTTTAGGTGGAAACCCAAGTCGGGAGAAAACCACCGCTGCAGTTGCTCAGCCTTCAATATTTTATTATAGAGAAAACATCTTACAACTTATGTACTGGCGCAGACTCATACCAGTACGCAGGCACCCACCTGCGCTCGTTTACCAGCCTCTCCTGGAAGGGAGATACGACCCCCTGCTCTCGTTTACCAGCCTCTCCTGGAAGGGAGCTACGACCCCCTGCTCTCGTTTACCAGCCTCACCTGGAAGGGAGCTACAACCCCCTGACTGAAGGCTACAACCCTCAGCACCTTTATGGACCACGTTTCATCAATTTTCACATTGGATCCAAAGCTTCCTTTAGGACACCACTTGCGAGCCACGTTTCATCATGTTTTCGGACTTGGACCCTTTCCATGCTTTTAAGCACGATCAACCGCAAACGGGCCACATATAACTCACTGACAGATATCAGTAAACCAGCAGAACAGATCAGACATTTCTTACCACAGACTTCAACAAACCCTAGTTTGCATACGCGCTTTCCTTTCTTTGATGTCGCGTATATACGCGCTTCTGTTCACATAAACCAGCGTATACTTCTGTATATATTATAGAGTTAATTTTATTGCGCATACGCGCTTTTTCTTCAGCGAAGCCACGTATATACGCGCTTCCTCTTCGGCAAACTAGCGTATGGTTATTCAGACTTTTATGTCATTGCAATTCTTCACAACAGATACATCACTTCAGATTTTACCCTTTACCTCAGACAGATATTCGCCTCATCACAGATCTAATCATTCCATAAAAAGATCTAGCAAATACAAGTACATTTCAGATCTAGATCCCCTTCTTCATCATTGGTGCATCATATGTTCAGATCCATCATTCAACTGTAACCCTTTCCATTCAGATCTACTTCAGAGAGAAGTATTCATTCAAGCTCAGACATCTTGCACCCACACTCATGATTTGCACGATGAAATTCTTCTCTTTATATAGGTTTACCCTTTTTCAATACCATGAGCCAAAACTACATTACTTCCGATGGTATTCCTGGATGGGGTCATTTAGACGAATCATTACCCAATACAATGGGTCAATACCATGGTGGCTACCCCTGGTTTTGCACTTTATGAGCGCTTTTTTGCCCATACGCGACTTGGCACGTTGTTTCCCGCGTGTATACGCGACTTCTCCTAGACATATCCGCGTATGCCTTGAGACATACTCTTTTCACCATAGATTTAGCACATACTGAATTCCTTTCTTCATTGCCTTCTGTACTCACTGTAGATACATCAGATTTAGTTCATCAAGACATATTCTATTAAGCACAACTTCATCAAGTAAGTTGCCATCATCTTCATCAAGTAGGTTGCCATTCGAGGACAACACTCAGCATCATATTGCTAACAAACATCATTTCATATTAGATTTACATCATTTACCAAGTCCATCAGGTCAAGAATAACTTCATCATGTGGATTTCCATCAAGGAAAACACATGCCAAGAATATCATGTCTTCATCTTCATTAAGTGGGTTGCCATCAAGGACAACACTCTGCATCATATTTCCAACAATCTCCCCCTTTGGACTTGATGGCAACCACGATGGTGTTTGATCATCATAACAGATAGGTACATTAAGAATACAATGACACCATGTCACATTCCCCATTTTTGTCACCATTCTTTCTCTTCATTCAAACACCATGTCACTCTCCGCCTTTGATATCAAGGGCAAAGGGCGGATCAAAAACCAACATACTCTCCCCCTTTTCTCATGTGGAAGAAGCGTTCTGCAGATCTGATATATACTGAAGTGACCAAGCTCCCCCTGAGTTCATGCTGAATCTTCAAACATATTTTCTAATGAAGTACATGACTCTATGAATTTCCTATCACCAATGACTCATACTTACATCAAAGATCCATCCAAGTGGATTTACATATGAGACTCAACTACCCAACCAAGTGGGTTTACAAATTTGACTTAGCTACCCAATCAAATGGGTTTACAATATTTGACTCAAATTCCCAACCAAGTGGGTTTACAAATTTGACAAGTCCTTACATGACTGAAAATTACAATTTTACATCAAGGATCTCTACATGACCTTTTCATCAAACAACAAATATAACTTTAAGACCAACACCAGAAAGTTCTCAAGAAAGAGAACATATTTCAGAACCATCATAATGCCAACAATGCATTATACTCAGCAAAGCTAATGCTCCCCCTGAAATTGTGCATCCAAGCATCCTTTTCATATGACTAAGGCTCCCCCTTAGTTTGTGCATCTTGAACACTTTCACCAACAAGGCATATTTATCAAAACATTAGAAATAGAATTATGAGTACTGGAACACCACCAGAGATACCAAACAGTATCAGAGATACCAAACAGCACTGCAGCTGTGCTGAAGAGAGCTGACTCCAAACAGAAAAATGTCAGCAATCAGACATACGCGGTTTTCTGTGCATGAACTCGCGTATATACGCGGCGTATTCAATCCCGTATCCAATGCCATCTTCTAAATTTATGCGAGATTTGTTCTTTTAATTACAGTGAAAACACTCCCGGCTCTGTCTTAGATACTCGGAAACTGCTTCCACAGGCGAGAGGTTTGGTAAAAGATATCGACAACTTGTTCTTTGGAGGGAACATACTCCAACTGCCTTTTGCTCAAGCACTTGTTCACGTAAGAAGTGATACTTGATGGGAATGTGCTTGGTCTTCGAGTGCATAACATGATTCTTTGAAATACTCATGGCACTTGTATTATTGTCACACTTAATGGGAACAGGAGGGGTACATTTGATTTGAAAATCTTGTAAGGTTTGCATCATCCAAAGGAGTTGAGTGCAACAAGATGCGGCAGCCACATATTCTGCTTCTGCTGTAGATAAGGCAATAGAATTTTGCTTCTTGCTGAACCAAGATACTAACCGGGGTCCCATATAGAATGCACCACCACTAGTTCTTTTCCGATCATCAACACTTCCAGCCCAATCTGCATCAGTGTAAGCATGGAGATTAAGATCAACATTCTTTGGATACCATAGACCAAAGTCTTGAGTTCCTTGTAGATACTTGAATATTCTTTTAACAGCCTGAAGGTGAGACTCTTTTGGATTAGCTTGGAATCATCCAACAATCCCAACTGCATGCATAATGTCTGGTCTAGTCCCAGTGAGATAAAGTAGACTTCCTATCATTGATCTGTATTCTGAATGATTTACCGGGGGAGAATCATCATGAGAACTAAGATTACATCCGGTTATCATTGGTGTACTTACAGGTTTGCATTCTTTCATGCCATACTTCTTCAGAATTTGCTTAAGATATTTTGCTTGTGATAGGAATATACCATCTGCAATTTGATGCACTTGCAAGCCAAGAAAGAATGTTAGTTCCCCAAGTAAGGACATTTCAAATTCTTGCTGCGTGACAGAAGCAAATTTTTGACTCATAGATTCTTCGTTACTCCCAAAAATGATATCATCAACATATACAACCACAATCAATAGTTTATCATTTTCAAATTTTGTGTATAAGTTGCTATCAGCAGACCCCTTTGAAAATCCTTGTTGATGAAGATATTTGTCAAGACGATATACCAAGCCCTTGGAGCTTGTTTGAGACCATATAGAGCCTTTTTAAGTCTACAAACAAGATTTTCATCATTTTCCAAAATGAATCCTTCCGGTTGTTCTATATATACTTCTTCTTCTAGATCACCATTAAGAAAAGCAGATTTAACATCCATTTGATAAACTTTGATTTGTTGATAACTTGAAAAAGCAAGAAACATTCTTATGGCTTCAAGTCTAGCTACAGAAGCAAAAGTTTCTTCAAAGTCTATACCTTCTTGTTGAGTATACCCTTTGCAAACCAGTCTAGCTTTGTTTCTTACAACATCCCCATTCTCATTTAACTTGTTCTTGAAAATCCATTTAGTTCCAATGACATTTTTATCATGTGGTCTTGGTACCAATTCCCAAGTGTCATTCTGTTCAATTTGATCGAGCTCTTCATCCATGGCTTGCTACCAAAATTCATCTTTGCTAGCTTGATTGACATTGTGTGGTTCAATTATGGATAGAAGTGCCAGATGACTAGAAGATCCCACCAATGTTCTCCTCGTTCGTACACCCGATTCCTTGTCTCCCAAAATTTGAGATTCAGGATGATTCTTTTGAACATATCTGGATGGAGATTTTTCAGATAGATCATTTTCAGGTTCTTCATTGGATCCACTGTTTATATCATTTCTATTTGATGTAGAAGGCCATAAGTCACCATCATCTTCTTTTGTTGTTTGTTTTTCTTCTTTAGGAGCTGCAAGAGACTCATCAATAACAACATCAATACATTCAACAATCTTTCGAAGCCTTTTATTGTAACATTTGTATGCTTTGCTTGAAGATGAGTAACCAAGAAATATCCCTTCATATGATCTAGGTTCAAACTTGCCAAGCTTTTCATCATTATTTTTGATAAAGCATTTACTTCCAAAAACTCTAAAATGCTTCACAGATGGAGAATTACCATACCAGAGTTCATATGGAGTTTTGTCACTATTTACCCGAACATGAGCCTTGTTGAGAATGTTAGCTGCTGTATGTGCTGCTTCTCCCCAAAACATGTTAGGAGTTCCAGAATCACCGAGCATAGCTCTAGCCATTTGTTGAATTGTTCTATTCATTGTTTCTGCTACGCCATTTTGTTGTGGAGTACCTGCTACAGAGAATTGTCTTTTTATGCCATGCTGTTCACAAAATTCAAAGAATTCATTTGATGTATATTCTCCTCCTCGATCAGATCTAAGACACTTGATTTTTAGATCTAATTCATTTTCAACTAATGCTTTGAAGATCTGAAAATTTTCAAATGCTTCATCTTTGTGTTTAATGAGCCCGATCCAACACATTCTAGAGTAATCATCAATAAATAAGATATAGAATTCTTCCCCACGTGGTGATTTTTTCCTCATAGGTCCACATATGTCAGTATGAATGAGTTCAAGAGGCTCACTTGATGATCCTTCTTTGGCATTAAATCGTACTCTGGTCTGCTTACCGAATTGACAAGATTTGCATATGATACTTTCTGGTAGATTAATATTGGGAAGACCACGAACAGCTTGAAGTCTGCTTGCTTTGTTGATTTGAGAGAAGCTCATATGCCCCAGCCTTCTATGCCATAGCCAATTTTCTGAAGACTTGCTCAAGTAGCATTGATCTATGCCGTTTAGTACATACAGGTTGCTAGGATTTCTTTTTCCTTTTATAATGATTTTACTTGTATCAAGATCACGAACCACACATTCTTTTGAACTAAAGACCACTTATGTTCCTTGATCACACATTTGACTTACACTTAACAAGTTATGCCTTAATCCATCCACATACATGACATCATTAGCCTTCACCTTTTCTTTTAGAAATACCGACCCTTTTCCTTTAATTACAGCAGGAGTATCATTTCCAAATGTAACTTTCTTTTCCTTTTCTAGAGCATTATATGTAAGGAGTTTGCTTTTGTCACCTGTCATGTGTCTTGAGCACCCACTATCAATGTACCATTGATTTTCTTCACCTTTTGCAAATAATGCTATCCCACAATTTTCAACCTGTATTTCTTTCTTTTTCCATACTTTAGAGCTTGAGGGAACATGTTATTTTGGCTGGACCTTGCTCCTGCATTCAGATTCTTCATGACCAAAGTTATTGCAATAAGTACATTCAACTTCGTTTTGAAGAGGAGAAAAGTTGTTATAGGTGTTCTTCTTTGGTTCAATATTCATCCTTTTCTTTCTTGCTTCTCTTGTCATGATGGTTTTATATGCAACACATTGAACAACTTTATGAGCAAAATTGTGACATGAGAAACATTGTCCATTGAAGTAGAAATTTCTGCGATCATGAAATCTTCTATTTGAATTTACCTGTTGGTTGTAGCTTCTTTGAGAGATCTCCCTGTTAGTGTTCCTTGATTTGAGATGATCATGCTTTATCTGTAAAGATCCTTTGTTCCCTTACTGAGTGGCAGATGTGGAGAACTAGTTGTGGCTGCTTTCAGATAA
Source organism: Pinus albicaulis (assembly GCA_034641835.2). Taxonomy (NCBI): domain Eukaryota; kingdom Viridiplantae; phylum Streptophyta; class Pinopsida; order Pinales; family Pinaceae; genus Pinus; species Pinus albicaulis. The sequence continues at coordinate 619,854,454 of CM076581.1, forward strand.
TTTGGTGTTGAAGTCTGGGAAGATTCCCCAGTATATCCAAGACCTGTTTTTATAATAGGAGACCATTGTATCTTGATAATATCATCTAAGGTTTCTGAACCTTTAGCAAATCTAAGATTGAGAGTCTTCACTTTCTCATTATCTTTCCTTAGACTTACTACTTCACACTCCAATTCCTCAATGCGTTTTTCCTTGGCTTCAAGCTGATTTTCAAGAGTCTCTATGATTATATTCTTTTCTTCTAGGCTTACTTTGAGTTGATTGTTTTCTTCAAGAAAATCATTGTCCTCTAGAGCATCCACAAAAGTATCCTTTTCTTCTCTTTGTTCAAATGCCATGAGAAGTCTAAAATCTTCTTCACATTCTTCCTCACTATCAGATGACCCATCATTGTCTTTATTAGTATAATAACTTTTTCTTGTGCTAGATCGATTCTTATTCCTTCTTGCTACTTCCTTTCCTTTAGCCGAATTTTCTTTATAAGGACACTTTGCAGCATAATGACCAACTCTTCCACAATTAAAACATTTGAAAGGAAGCTTACCTTTGAACTTTCCGGTACCTAGTTGAAGTCTTCTCACAAAATTTGCTTCTTCTTCTTCTTCAGATATATAGCTGGATTTTTTGACAACTTCCTTTTCTTTTCCTTTTGCAGACACCTTAAAAATAGCTTCTTTGATTTGAGAAGGACCTCCTTGTCTCATTTCAAAAGCAGTCAGAATACCATGTAATTGAACAATAGTAAGAGTTTGCAGATCTTGCCTTTCTTCAATAGCTGAAACTTTAGAGTCAAATTTTGAAGTCAAAGATCTTAAGAATTTTTCCACCAGAGTAGTATCGGTTATGGTTTCACCCAAATTTCTCATTCGATTTACAATATCATCTAGACGAAGAAAGAAACTGGCAACACTTTCATCACTATGCATCTTCAAATTTTCATATTCGATTCTAAGAGTTTGGAGTTTTGCACTTTTTACCTTTGTGTCTCCTTCATAGCTTAGAATGATTTTGTCCCATATTTCTTTTGCTGAATGTAGCTGCATCAATTTAGCAAATTCTGATTCAGACATGCTTCCTAATAATATATTCACTACTTTGGCATTGATTTCATACTTCTTCCTTTCAGCCGCATCAGTAGGAATACTTGCCGGATATTGATAGCCTTATTCCACGATTGCCCATACATCTGCACCAAGACTTTGCAGATATGCTTTTGTTCGTACCTTCTAGAATATCAGATTGCTTCCATTGAATAGAGGTGGCTTTATATACATCACTCCTTCTTGACTTCCCATTGCGACGGATCTCCTTCAAGCGATCAAGCTTCTGCAGAAGAACCTGCTCTGATACCAATTGTTGGGAAAAATACTGAGAGGGGGGGTGAATCAGTATTTACTACATATTCAAAAATTTTTACTTTTTCACTCTCTAAAACCCATACGCTACTTTCCTTTAGTAAACTCGCGTATACACGCGGATATCCTTCATACAACTCGCATATTAGCAGAGATCTAAATATGCAGATATTTATTAACTTAGTTCTTTGCAATATTCATTCATCTGATGTTAAGTTAACAGTAAACATGTGTAGTAACAACAAAATAAACCATCACACAAAGCATCACACATGAACACCAGGATTTTTAGGTGGAAACCCAAGTCGGGAGAAAACCACCGCTGCAGTTGCTCAGCCTTCAATATTTCATTATAGAGAAAACATATTACAACATATGCGCTGGCGCAGACTTGACCAGCACGCAGGCACCCACCTGCGCTCGTTTACCAGCCTCTCCTGGAAGGGAGCTACGACCCCCTGACTCGTTTACCAGCCTCTCCTGGAAGGGAGCTACAACCCCCTGCTCTCGTTTACCAGCCTCACCTGGAAGGGAGCTACAACCCCTTGACTGAAGGCTACAACCCTCAGCACCTCTATGGACCACGTTTCATCAATTTTCACACTGGATCCAAAGCTTCCTTTAGGACGCCACTTGCAGGCCACGTTTCATCATATTTTCAAACTAGACCCTTTCCATACTTTTAAGCACAGTCAACCATGAAACAGATACATATAACTCACTGACAGATATCAGTAAACCAGCAGAACAGATCAGACATTTCTTACTACAGACTTCAACAAACCCTAGTTTGCATACACGCTTTCCTTTCTCTGATGTCGCGTATATACACGCTTCCGTTCACATAAACCAGCGTATATTTCTGTATATATTACAGAGTTAATTTTATTGCGCATACGCACTTTTTCTTCAGCGAAGCCGCATATATACGCACTTCCTCTTCGGCAAACTAGTGTATGGTTATTCAGACTTTTATGTCATTGCAATTCTTCACAACAGATACATCACTTCAGATTTTACCCTTTACCTCAGACAGATATTCGCCTCATCACAGATCTAATAATTCCATAAACAGATCTAGCAAATACAAGTACATTTCAGATCTAGATCCCCTTCTTCATCATTGGTGCATCATATGTTCAGATCTATCATTCAAATGTAACCCTTTCCATTCAGATCTACTTCAGAGAGAAGTATTCATTCAAGCTCAGACATCTTGCACCCACACTCATGATTTGCACAATGAAATTCTTCTCTTTATATAGGTTTACCCTTTTTCAATACCATGAGCCCCTTTTTCAATACCACGAGCCAAAACTACATTACTTCCAATGGTATTCCTGTATGGGGTCATTTAGATGAATCATTACCCAATACAATGGGTCAATACCATGGTGGTTAGCCCTGGTTTTGCACTTTATGAGCGCTTTTTGCCCATATGCGACTTGGCACGTTGTTTCCCGCGTGTATACGCGACTTCTCCTAGACATATCCACGTATGCCTTGAGACATACTCTTTTCACCATAGATTTAACACATGTTGAATTCCTTTCTTCATTGCCTTCTGTACTCACTGTAGATACATCAGATTTAGTTCATCAAGAGATATTCTATTAAGCACAACTTCATCAAGTAAGTTGCCATCATCTTCATCAAGTGGGTTGCCATTCGAGGACAACACTCAGCATCATATTGCTAACAAACATCATTTCATATTAGATTTACATCATTTACCAAGTCCATCAGGTCAAGAATAACTTCATCAGGTGGATTGCCATCAAGGACAACACATGCCAACAATCTCATGTCTTCATCTTCATTAAGTGGGTTGCCATCAAGGACAACACTCTGCATCATATTGCCAACAATGATGAAGGTAATTAACATGTTGTTTATTATCTGTCACGGAACCTCCTCGACACAGAAACACGCTATGATCACGTCGAGAAGTTGGCTTTAGCCGCCGTACACGCTGTGCAGCGCTTTCGCCATTACATCCTGCTGCGCACGATTACCGTGGTTTCAGACTGTAACCCCATGACGTATATTCTCTCTCAACAATTACTGGGGGGAAAGTACTCCAAATGGATCGTTATCCTGCAGGAGTTTGACTTAGATTTCACCACCGCTAAGTCAACTAAATCACTGGTTTTCGCGGATCTTATATGCTCTCTCCCTACAGACTCCGCTCCTTCACACTCTGAAGACCATATACCGGACGTAACTCTTTTCCTCATCACTACTCGTGACCCTTGGTATGGCGATATCATTGTGTATCTTCAAACCTCCACATTTCGGTCTGAGTTGACTAAAGATGCCCAACGTCAAATTCGGCATCAGTCTCAACCCTACCGTATCGTAGGAGATACCTTATACCGTGTTGGAGTAGATTCGGTGCTCCGCCGGTGTCTTACCTTAGAAGATGCTGAAAAGGCCCTCAATGACTGCCACAATGGCACCTGTGGTGGACATATGTCTAGATATGCTACTGCTCAAAAGATTCTACGAGCAGGATACTTCTGGCCATCAATATTCAAAGACTGTATTACGGCAGTCCGCAAATGTCACGCGTGCCAGGTGTTTCAGCGCAAGATGCGCGTGCCACCTCTTCCTTTGCATCCTGTTGTTACCGTTGGCCATTTTGCGAAATGGGGCGTGGATTTTATGACGTGTAACCCTCATTTGGCTGGGAGGCATGCGTATATAATCGTAGCTGTCGACGACTTCACCAAGTGGATCGAAGCGAAGCCTACACTTGCGGCCGACGGGAAAACAACTGCTCAATTCATCTTCAACCACATCATCGCGCATTTCGGGGTTCCTCAGGCTATTATTACCGACCATGGTACACATTTCTGAGATTATATGATGGCCGAGCTGACATCGAGGTTGGGCTTACACCACGATAGCTCAACGCCATATTACCCTCAGGAAAATGGCCAGGTTGAAGCAGTGAACAAGGTTTTGGTCACCATGCTTCAACGAACAGTTGGGATTCATAAATAAAATTGGCACCTCCAACTATTCTCAGCTCTTTGGGCTTACCGAACATCTGCTAAGAGTGTAACTGGATTCACACCATTTCAACTGGTGTATGGTATGGAAGCCACTCTTCCGGTTGAATGCGAGATTCCTTCTTTGAAATTAGCTGTAGAACTTCTACCCGACACTTCTGCTGAAGAAGAGCGTCTCCTGTATCTGGAACGGTTAGATGAAACCGCCACTTAGCTGCCTTAGTGATTGAGGCACAAAAAAAGCGGGTCAAAGCCCATTTCGATCAATCTGTTTCACCACGTTCCTTCGTTGAAGGGGACCTTGTCCTCCTGTATGATCAAGCACACAATAAGCTTGGGGCGGGGAAGTTCCAACCCATGTGGCATGGGCCCTATATAGTCAAACGGATATTAAAGAATGGGGCCAATGAGCTTATAGATTATGAAGGAGTTCCGCTGGCGCAACCCAGAAATGGGCTATACCTGAAAAAATACTACGCTTAAAGTCATTTTTTGTGTGGTGTGTGTACATAGGTGTGTTTATTCATTTGTGTGCATGTGTGGTGTGGTGTGCAATGTAAACGTCTTTCTGCTGATCGGGTCTTCCTGATTGTGCAGATGTCCATCAATCCATTTGTTGGGTTCGCGGATGGTGCCTCCCGCAGTACCAGGAATCTGTCTTCGGCAGCCTGGGTAATCTATGATCCTGCTGGTGAGTTGCTGAACCTGCAAGGTGTGTGTCTGGGACGTGCTACAAATAACGTCACGGAATATAGTGCGGTGTTAGAATTATTAACTGAGGCTATAAACCTTGGTATCCGTGAATTTCTTGTATATCTAGACTCACAACTCGTAGTATCACAACTCAATGGTCACTATTCAGTAAGAAATCCACACATTTTACGTCTGTATCTGCGTGTTCGTTTACGGGAGAGAAATTTTGACTATATTACATATCAACATATACCCCGGTACATGAATACACTAACAGATGCAATAGCTAACATGGTTTTAGACAGACATTTGCGCAATTTATAAGAACATCATCACATGTGAAAGGAAAATCCATCCAGAAATAGATATGTATATAGATAGATATCGAAATGTTTACATAGCACGTGTCACATAAGATCAAAAAATATACATGTTCATCTTATTACATCCGGAGATGACATGTCTCTCAAAAATATGCATGAAATAAAACCCTAGGAGGCTAGTCTGCGTGGTGCTCATGATAACAAGTCACCGCACGCACTAGGCGTCTCAGTAGATGGTGGAGGCGACTAGGCACTCCCACCGTATGTCTCTGATATGCTAACGGTACATCCGCCAGCCGAGCATAGTTCAGAATCCCTCGGGGAATCCCCTCAAGGTTCTGAACCAACTCTCCTCCTTCCACACCCTCCTCATGAGGATCGATTGCGAGCTGAGTTCTCCGTGCGATAGGAGACATCCCGGCTGGTCTCTCTGGGCTAACATCTGCATACGCATGTAACTGCTGTCAGAACGGACATGTATTAACAAAAAAATCATAAAACATAAAAAAAATAAAATAAAACATATCATACCAAGCTCTTCGTCCCAATCCTCTCCCTCCGGCAGTGGGAGATCTGGGTCTCCAGTAAATTCTGTCCCGGCATAAGGCCAGTCCTCAAATACAATCAACTGGCGCCGTAACCACCCAAAAAACTCTGGCCTCCAGGACATCTGTTTGCCTCCTCCTACTCTGGGCATTAGTGCTGCCCAGCGAGCCATTCTCGGCTCTCGTGATATCGGCTCTGCTACAACGGCCCCTTGGCCCTGGAAGATTGGTAGTCGTTCCAGAATGAACGATACTAGGATGGAACCGTAGCCAAACTGCTTCAGCTTGGCTTGTTTGCATCTCGTCAGCTGTCTCTTGATGTTGATCGTTACTGCTGTGGCCCAGTCAAACAGTATGGGACTCATGCACTCTGAAGCCAATAAGAGTTGGGCTTTCGTCGCTTCGTGCGGTGCCTGTGATCCTGCAGCCCGCGTGATGGTATGTAGCACTACTCGTAGTGCTAGATCGGGGATGGTGTGGATATCCACCTTTTTACTCCCTGATCCCATTTGTGCCCTTAGGCACACTCGTGCCATCACTTCCTCCAATTTCTCACCAGATGGTCTGCTCCCTGTCAGTATGGGTACCAGACCTCTGCGTGACAGTCCGGTTATGAAGTACACATTAGAAACATCCAGTTCTAACACCTGGTCTCGTAGCTTGAATACTTGTTCCTGTTCATCCCAAATGCTCACCTGGTACTGAAGCAGCTCAGGTTGAGCTCGTAAACAAGGTGTTAGGAAGAATTTCTTGAGCCCACAGTTTCTGAGGGCATTCATGCAGGCCTCATTTTCCATGACCATTTCGTCCTCTTCCCCATGCTCTCTTTCATTCCACTCAATCACCATTTCTCTCGCTTTCCTACATCAACATGGTCACAAACCTTTAATTAGATCTCTGTTGAGCTTCAAAATTCATTCAAATTGATTAAAATGTCGAATTTTTAGGCGGAAAATTGGGTTAGGCCGTTGGCGTGAGCCTTTTGCATATAAAAGCCCATTGGCGTGGGTCCGTGCCCGATACCCACGCCAATGAGCAGAGCCCTAAAAATTCAAAAAGTTTCCACAGAAGTCTATTGCATGATGGAACACTATTAAAAAACGGATTGAAATGAAGTGTGAGGAAGCGCCTTTTACCTGGAACTGATGGAACTCTGAATGGTAGCCTGGATCGGTCGTAATCGCTGCCAGAATTTTGCACAGTAAATGGACCAATGTTGCTCTTCACTCAGGTAAAAAGTAAAAGTAATTTTATTTTTACCATTTAGTCTTATTTATAACTTTTTGAGCTCTATTTAGGTTTAAAAAGTCATTTTTCATTAATATTTCATATGTTTTTTCGAAAATGGATTTTACACTTGCCTTTCTGTGCAGCAACAGGTTTTTATGCAACGTAAATGGCGAAACGAGTTGTATTTTATACTTTTTCGGACTCGGTAAAAACACGAAAAAGTCACTTTGGAGTCATCTTTCAGCTCTTTTCTGACTCTCTAAACATGAAAAGATTGCCGAGGCCCTTGTCGTTTCGATCTCGTTAAAGTGGTCACGAAACGACATCTACCCAGTATACGTTTACCCCTTTTTCGGGCTGGGATAGATTATTTACGAAAAAGGAATACCCTAGCCTATTGCGACTAGGAGGTTTTCTCAGACATAGTTTTCTACCTTTTCGGATCTGAGGAACTATTTATGAAAAGGGACCGTTGGAGTTTACTTTTCCGCTATCTTTTCAAACTCTCTAAACATGAAAAGACGTCGAGTTCTTCCTTTGTACTCGTTAAACCGATGACATTCGATTCAATAAATGACGTTCTCCGAGTTCCTCCTTCCTAGTATTCGTTAAATGTACTAAGATGGATTGCTTCTCGACGAGCGTGACTTATATTACAAGCATATGCTATCCCCTTCAAGCTTGTTATCAAAAATAATTGGGGTACTCGCCAGAAATGGTGGGGGAAAATGGAACCAGCATCGTTGTCGTGTCGGCAGTATGTCGCTCTTGAACATGGCACTTGTCCGCATTCGTGTCGGGTTGGGGACATCTCATCTCGTTCTTCACTTTGCCTCCGTGGGTTGGGATAATCCCTTTTGACCTCTCATATACTCATTGCCTCGTCACCATGACCTCTGATCCGTTGATGTCAAATACTGCCAAGTCCACTGTCGTGCCGTTTACATGTTCAAGAGAATTTGACCTCTACAAATATCAACCTTCCTCTGATTCTCATATAATCCTGATTCACAAAAACATTATGTTCCTCTGTCTTGTGTCGATGATGTGGGAAACATTATGGCCCACCTTCGATCAAGGTCACTTCCTGTCGACTTCAGCTCATTATCCAAGAAGTTGGTCTAGAGACTCCCTATGGTACCTTGGAGCCTGCATGCCTTAATGGCAGGTTCGTCGCATTCAATGCGAGGTTTACATCATTGGCCTCCGATCGAGTGATTCTGCGGGTGTTCGACGTCAACTCATTTATTCGCACGCCGTAGATTGTACCTGTAGTACCTTGAGGACCATTGTCATTATTGGTGGTTTCTCTCGCGTCTGTTAACAGCTTTCATCATTGGCTGGTAATCAGATGATGTTCTTGCATGTTCGACTTCAGCTCACATATTTGCATGCTTGAACTTGTACTTTGTTTGGGTTGAGATGGAGCGCAAGACCCCGGATTGTGTCCGTTGTAATCCAGGCCGCAATTTTGTGGATTATTATCATTTTGTACATGACTCACTGATTGGATGGCTGCGACCATACCTGAGTCTATTTATTTGATCCTTGCTGGATGGCTGCGCCCATACCCTGGATCCGAATTATAGTGTACTCTGTTTCGGATGGTTGCGCCCATACCACATATACATCATGTACTCGAGATATCAGTTGTATTCTTCTACGCAGGTTTTCCGACGGCGGGGCTTCAGTTGAACATGTTCTCGTAAAGCATTTCACCCTCTCTCTCTCGGGCCTCATACTTTAGGGGGCATCTGTTACACAGTAATTTGTCACCGTCCCTACCATTCCCCGTCCCGCACAATGGAGGACCCATTATGTGACATGTGAGCAATGTCATGCCTTGAAACCATCATCATTTCATTCCTCTAAACATGCTTCAATTGCCCTGAAGACATCTCCTTGAAAAAAACCATAAAAACACCCCTTTTTGCATTGGCATGGGTATCCATTTCATCACTCGCGCCACTGGGGAAAATCCTACAAAGAGGTCGCGCCAACTGGCGCTCTGTCCCAGAGTCGCAGTCGCGCCAGCCAATTTAAGGAGTGTTTTTTAAATAAAATGGTGGAAGTTTCGTTTCAACAGACTCAAAAACTGTTATCTATCTTGAGTTGGGAGGTTTGGCTCTGGGAATTCCATGTAGGGGAAGTGGTTTTCCACCTCTCATGGAAGCTTCTCGAGGATAGGCCAATCCCACAATTATAGGGATCCCAACTCCCCTTCCTCCATCTATAAAAGCTTGCCCATTTCCATTGCAAGCTAGTCTTGAAGTGCCCAAGTCTTGAATCTCCAAGTTCTCAAATTCCCAAGAGCCTTATGCTGCAAGAGCCCTCATTCTTCCCTTAAAGCCAAACTCAAGCAAGGAGACTATCATCAAGAGGCTCTAAGAGAGGCTTGTCCCATCCTTGGCAGGCTTTGCGAGACGTGTTCTACTGGAGACCCCTTCGAAGGAGACCTTAGCGTCAGAACATTGGTTGTACTCTCTTTCGATTGTTTATTAATGAATGACTACTAGTTATGGTTCCACTCTGTTTTTCGTTTATGATAATGATGAGCTATATCCTTTCTGACTGATATATAGTTGCGTATTCTGGATTTTATGCTTGTATTCGTATTGTTTCTTGCACGTGCAGGTGTCCATTCACGGAGATCGCGTGGATCGTGATCTTTCGAGGCTGAGGAACGGGAACACTATCTCTTCTACGAATCATAGCGTTGGACTCCAGGTAGGCCTCCATTGTTGGTCTGTTTATTAGCAATTAGGAACTTGCACTGTAGCATTTGATGATTGTTGCTAGACCCGTTCTGGGCTAGTAGGGATCACCTCTGTCTACAGAGGGGATTTACCTCTTCAACACATAGGTATCGTCTTCCTGATTCTGGCACCATAAACGGTTCAAAAAACAGACACCGTATGAAGAAGTTATTGCACTTTGAATGCCGAGTGGGTTCGGCGGAGCATGAAGGGGCCAACCCTCCTCCCATGGAACCTCATCATATGACCAATGTGGAAGCTTAATGTTAAGAGCACTTAAGGAGCCTAATCTCAAGTTTAATATTTAATTAAGATTCAGTTAAGTGGAGTTTAATATGGTAGAGATTCTGGAGGCACTCCCAAATGAAGGCAGACTTCCACTTTTTGTGGAGTTAACTGGCAGTTGCCCCACATTTAGTGGAGGAAATTGGGGCAAATTTGTTTTGGTCATAACTCTCTCATTATTGAACCAAATTGGATGCAATTTTGATAAATTTCGGGTCTCTTTGACCTCCTGAACACTTTGGGATAGGTTTCAAGTCTAATGGAGGTGATCTTCAGTAGCTTTTTCTTTAGGGAAGATGAAGGAACCATCAAGACCACCATGAGATAAATTCAGTTTGAGGCCCAACCAGGGGATTTAGAGTCATTTTACAGAGTTCCAATAGTCTAAATTGGATTATTAAGATGTTTTGAACCTGATGAAATGGTTTTTAGAGCCCATATAGAATGTTTAAAGGTCGAAAAGCTTCAGTAAAGTTCCAGGGGTCATTAGTGCTAGCTTTTGCCAGCAGCAGTGCAGGGCTTAGAAAGAGCTGTTTGAGACCATTTGCAGTGAAAAAGTGGTCATTATTGACTGAAAAAATCATTATGAATATATTTACAGATGTTTCAACAAGTGTTAAAGACTTTTAGAGGTCGAAAACTCAGTAGAGAAGTTTTCCTTGATCATAGTGCCAGGGATGTCAATAGGTGATTGAGGTGAAACCGGAGCAGCTGAAGGTCGTTTTTGATGAACCAAAACTCTATATTGAATATTTCAGTAATTTTGGAACCAATGGAAGTGTTTTCAGAACATTTTGAGAACTTATAGAGCTCAAAAAGTGTATGTGAAGTTCTGGGCAGCCCTAGGCAACCCGTGGAGGATAGACTAGTTGGGGAATGCAGTGTTCAATTTGAGAAATTTATCAGTTGGTATTTGATGTATGATGTGTATTGGATACATCAGGAGTGGTTTCAATGACAGAAATAGAATTCTGAGGGAGTTTGTGCCATTTATAAGCTCAAATTAGCTTAGTGCACCGATAGAAGGAATCGTGTCAACAAGAGCCTAAAGCTGTTTAAAAAGTTTGAAAAGAAAATTGAGGGATATTTATGGTATTTTAAGTCCTTTGGATCATTTTTTTATTCATTTTAATCAAGTATTTAATTGTAAAGAAAAACTTACCATAATCCCAGAGAGCTGAGTCATGATGACAAAGCTCAAAGGAGGCGTAGCCCACGAGATTTCGGGTGAACTCCTAGATTAAAATTGCTATTGTGTTTGAATGATTATTTGCTGAATTATGTTGCCATCATACATGTTAAATTACAGCAAGAACAAATGAAGTTAAGACACATAAACAGTAAAAATTCATACACCCCTTTCAAGTAAATAATTCTACAAAGTTGTCAAGTAAAAGCTAGATCATTTTAATTAAAACTGAGTGGTAGGTTCTTGAAATACATACAAGTTTTACAAACCATTTTCATATCAGTTTGGAGGCCTGTAGCTGCCACATCTCTTCTTAGAGATAAGCTACAAATGCCCTAGCTATTTTATTTCCATTTTATCTATAAGCATATTTCAGTCATTTGCTATTAATGAAATGAAGCTTTATTTCTATTGTATCTATTATTTTATGTGTATTTCTATATTTCATTGTGTTCTTGCATAAATTCGTATCAGTTTTATTAGAGCAGTCTTCTCTTTCTCAATCCTTCTTTGCATGTCCCCAACGAGGTCGGGGTATAAGGTGTTAGGGCTTGATTTGGTTGAGCCTTTTCAAGATCAGTCTCGCAAACCCCGACGACCACCCATGGGAGAAGAAAATAAATATGAGGGATCAGGATATCCTATTAAAATATTGCTCGAGGAGGCCCTTGAGAAAAAAAGGAACACGATGATGGATAACTTTACCTGAATCCTTCAACGGCTACCCACAGACGGAGCATCTACATCCACCATCACTTTGGAGGCACCACTACTTTTATGGTACAAGTAAAATTTGACATTCCCATATTTCAGGGAAAAATAGATGCAGCCGCTGTAGATAGATGTTTGAATCTATTAGAAGGATATTTCTTAGTTCATGACTTTACTAACCAGGAGAAGATTATTTTTGCACTCCTCAAAGCTGTCCCCCATGTCAAGAACTGGTGGGAAACCTACTGTGTGAAAAAGGATGACGGGGAACCCTCTCTATTCTCGACTATACCCACTTGGAATTCTTTCTAAGATGTCATCAAGGAATAATATTATCCCATGGGGAGCTATGAGGACAAGTACATACAATGGACTACGCTATAGCAACAAAGGGATAAATATGTGCATGAGCTGATGAATTTGTTCCATACCCTCCACACAAAGTTGGGTATCAAAGATTCAGAGAAAAAATTGGTGCTGAAGTACCGTAGTTGTTTGCACATATAAATTCAGAAGGAAATGGAGTTCCTTAACATCTCCTGTCTTGGTACGGCATACCGGTATGCTGCCAAGATTGAGCAGAAATTCAAACAAAATAAGCGAGACTTTGGATCTATGAATCAAAAGCAAGGGAAAGGTGCCCCCAAACCAGAGAACAAAGGAAAAAGCCAAGGCATGGTGGCCAAAGACAACCTGCCAAAGACCCAAGAAAAGAAAAACAACGTGAAGCAGAAGAAGGACATAGGAAAGTGGTGCGAGTTCCATAAGAGCTCCACTCACAACATAAGTGAGTGTTGGGCCAAGCAGTCACTAGTGGCCGAGATTAAGGCTTCTAAATCAGATGCATGATGCGAAAATGAATTAGAACCCGACAAGGGGAATTGAAAATGGAAGTATATCATCGATGCGGAGCCCAACACAACCATTGCCACCACGAAGATCCAGAGTAGGAGGAGCATCTCTTCCAGTCCCAGATGTCGGTAAAATTTTCCCCGCTACAGTTCATTGTCGGCAGTGGGAGCCAAAAGAACCTCATTTCAGTAGAGGTCGTGAAGCGGTTGGTCTTGCCAACCACAACACATCTATAACCGTAGACCATTGGGTGGCTTCACAAAATATGGGATCACCATGTCAGCAAGCAGTGCCGCCTTCCCTATAGCATCAAGCCCTTCATGGATGAGGTATTATGTGGCATTGCTCCTGTTGATGTTTTAATGTACTATTAGGGAAACCATGCATTTGGAAGTGACATGTTGTGTATGAGTCTCAACCTCAATATATTATTGTTACTTTGGGAAATAATTTGTATAGGATACCAGAGGTACCACCACCTACTGCTGTCTCTTTGGTTACTGCAAAATAATTCAGTAAGCTCATTTCCAAAATTGGGAAATTTGTTTTCTTGATGATCTACCCTCAGGGCAGGAATAAGACTGTGGCCACGAGCTCCAAACAAGGCTCCTCTACATGACAACAATAAATGAATAAGGTCATGGAGGAGTACAGGGACATCTTCACCTCACCCGTGGGGGTGCCTCTGCACTGGTAGGTCAAAAATGCCATCAATCTGACCCTAGGTGCATCGCTGCCCAATGGATCGATCTATCGATGCTCTATTATGGAGAAATATGAAATCAAGAGGTAGATTAAGGAACTGCTGCAGAAAGGTCACATCCGGCCGAGTTCATCGCCCTGGGGGATCTTGATCGTGTTGGTGCAGAAGAAGGATGGGGCTTGGAGAATCTGTATTGACTATCGAGCGCTAAACTAGATCATTGTCCGGAATAGGTACCTGATCCCATGGATTGATGACCTTTTGGACCAAATCAAGGGGGCCAAATATTTCAACAAGATCGACTTGAAGTCCAGGTATCACTAGGTACCAATCGAACACTCTGATGTGCCAAAGACTACCTTCAAAATCGAGGAGGGTCTTTTCGAATGGATGGTCATGCTTTTCGGGTTGACAAATGCTCCAAAAAACTTCATGAGACTGATGGAAGACATCTTGCGGCAATTCATAAACTCATCTATTGTAGTGTACTTGGATGACATCCTCATCTTCACCCAGATTTGGGAAGAGCATCTCCACCACATCTGACAAGTCCTCCAAAAACTGCGACAACACAAGTTGTGTGCCAATTTGGAGAAGTGAACTTTTGGCATGACCGAGGTTCAGTTTTTGGGATACATTATTGATGAGCGGGGCTACATGTGGATCTAGCCAAGATCCAAGTCATTTGGGATTAGCCATCCCCAGCCACTCTAACAGAGCTTTGTAGCTTTCTTGGTCTTGCTAATTTCATCTGCAGGTTCATGTTTTATTTCTCTCATATCACTTGGCCCTTGAGTCAAGTCACTAAGGGAGGATCGAAAGAAAAATTCTTTTGGTCAGAATCTCAACAGAAGGCCCTCGTAGAATTGAAACATCGCCTCTGCTCTTCCCCAGTGCTCACATTACCAGACTTGCAACAACCATTTGAGATTGAGATAGATGCCTCTCACTATGCTATTGGGTGAGTTATTATTCAACAAAGGAATCCAGTGGCATATCATAGTGAGACACTGTTTGACACAGTCCGCAAGTATCCCACTTGTGACAAAGAAATGTATTCCATTATGCAAGCTTGCCGACAATGGAAACATTACATTTTGGGGAAGGAAACAATCATCCACATAGACCACTAATCCCTGTAGTTAATACAGACACAAGGGAAGTTGCAGAATTATTGCCATCAGAAGTGGTCCACATATCTACAACAGTTTCATTTGAACATCAAGTACAAGAAGGGGAACACCAATAATGTTGCAGACTGCCTCAGCCGGCCACTGACCGTGGCGCTAACCACCATTCTCAACTCTTGTGGGTACAAGACTTCTAATTGGTTGCTTCTCTACAAGAGCGATATAGAATTTGGCGATGCATAAAAGACACTCTTGGAGGGTATGCAATTTCCAAAATTTCACCTCCAGGATGCACAACTATGTCATCTGGGACACCTTTGTGTTCCTTCGAGCGAGCGTGCCAGGATGATTTGGGAAGCACACTACAGTCAGGGCATTGGGAATTTCTGGGTCGAGAAAATAGAGGCAGTACTGTAGAAGTATTTCTATTGGCCGAACCTTCGAGAGGATGTCGATAAGTACATCAGACCCTGCACTGCTTGCGCTATTTCCAAACTGACCATCAAGAAGAAAAGCCTATATACTCTGCTACCTATCCCTATTCGACCTTTGGAATCCATATCCATGGATTACATGTCAGTACTTCCTTGCATTAATCATGGAAACGACTATTTTTTCGTGGTCGTCGACAGATTCTCGAAGATGGCCATTATGGAAGCCTGCAAGAAGAATATCACAGCAGAGGCCACTGCTAAACTCTTCTGTGAACGAGTGTGGGTGAAATTTGGGATCCCACAGTCTATCATCTCAGATCGGGAAAACAGGGTCCTCAACACATTTTGGTCCAGCCTTTGGTGAATGCTGGACACCAACCTCACCAAGTCCACAACTTTCCATCCCCAAACAGGTGGTCAGACAGAGGTCGTCAACAGGATGATTGCACACATTCGACACAAGTACAATTCAAAGCATCCATGCACATGGGATGAGAGCCTTCCCTATGTACAACATAGTTATAACCGAGCTCTCCACATCTCAGCCAACCACAACCCCTTTTAGGTGGGCTTGGGATTCTAGCCACTATGTCCCGTTGACGTAGCCATGCCATTTTCAGCTACTCAGGCTGATTTGACTCATGTCTAGTCTGAAGCTGACAAGGTAAAAAAATTCATTGAGTGCATTCAACACATGCACCAACAGGTTCATTAAATATTGGATAGAGCCAATGAAAATTACAAGCAACGAAATGATCAACATCGGGTGCCACACAACTTCTAGGTGGTCGACAAAGTGTGGCTACATTTACAGAAAGAGCGCCTTGCTAGACCACATTGCAAGCTTCGCCCACACCGATATGGGCCGTACACTATCACCAAGGCTGTAGGGGCCTATACCTTCAAGCTAAAAATTCCACCATTCCTTGTTCTGCACCCAATGTTCAATGTGGACCACCTTAGGCCCTACTTCCCACCTATACTAGACACCTTCGACATTGCAGAACAACTCACACCGACATAGTTAAATGCAGATTTCATGGCACATGCCACCACAGATTGTATCAGGGACATGAAAATCAAGAACACTCGCCAACAGGAGATCTAACTGTATCGGGTTATCAAAGATGGCCAACTCCTACACCAAGGAAAATGGTTCACCAGGGACCAAGTTGAGCAGAAGTTTCCTCATCTCGTGGGGGAAGTCAATGCAATGGGGACCATTACTTCCTAAGGGGGCAGGAATTATCCAGGTGGATATTGGTGGCCACCCACCTATTCCACTTGGGGTCCCACCATTGTTTCTTTATTTTTTTAAATTTCCTTAATTGTATCACAGTTTACTATTTTTAGCATTTTTTCGGGTCTTGAACTTCTAGAGCCATTTTGAGGCCCTAAACGATTTTTTTTGGAGAAATAGGGAGAAACATGGGAGTTCGTCTAATGTTGCTCACATATAATTTTTTAGTCCTTGAATATATCTTTCTAACGAGGTAGTTTTCACGTCAAACATAGATCGTATGCCAAAGTTACGTCCTTGGGAATACTGATGTACCAAATTACCCAAACGGGGCCCATAGTTTTGGCACTTCATCTCCTATGGTTAGGTTTTTGGATGTTTAGGGTTTTAAATTATTTCTCAATAATAAATAGGCTCTTGAGTATCATTGTAACTGAGTTTAGAGGCTTATAGCCACCACATCTCTTCTCAGAGATAAAATACTAGTGCCCTAGCTAGTTTATTTCCATTATGTTTGTAAGCATATTTCAGTCATTTGTTATTTATGAAATGAAGTTTTATTTTTTATGCATCTCTAATTTTATTTGTATTTCTATATTTCATTGTGTTTCTGCATAAATTCGGATCACCAACCCAATAACACAAGTTTATAGGCTTGAGGTTACAGAGAATCTGCTTAACCATGCCATTAGATAAAAAGAAAGTATTGCTAAAGCTTAGATAAAGTGCTGAGAAGTAGTAGGCACGAAGGCCCTTCTCTACACAACCATACAAATTAAAAAAAGGGTATGAATATATCAGTGTAAAAAATGAGATATTCCATGAGCATTGCTAGATTGAGAAGATCACTGTATTAAAACTTGGATAGGTAGAGACAAGCTATATATGGATAATGCTAGGTCATGTGTTGTGAGTTACCTAGAGCCATGCAAATCAAAGTTGCTTATAGATACTAGTTGGACCATGAACACTTGAATCACGAGCTACAAAAGATCTCCTACCCGAGCCATTGAAATTCCACCCAATGACTAGCCATCAAAGCATATTGTGCACCAATGTAACTGAGACCCGTGTTGAATGACCATTGGAATTCTCACAAAACAAACTTTTAAGGTTGCCACCCTAGGGATTTTATGCATGGGGCAATCCTTGATAGTTAATATTAGGCCAAAGTAAGAGATGAGGGAAAACATCAATTGAAGACCCACCATGGCACAAAATTTAACTTGGATCCTAGCTAAAGCAGTTTCTGGATTGATATAAGGAAATAAATTTAGCATGAGTGGTAAACTATCAGAGTGAATCTGGCAGGCCAAATTAAACCCGAAAAAATCCAAGTGAATTCTGGAGGATAAAGAGGACCTAACAAAAGTTGCATAACAACACAACTTATCCAAGCCTGAGAGAACCAATAGACGCCCAGAGTCGGATGAAACAAAGAATGCATGGAAGTGATGTGAACGACTGACATAGTTTCTTGAGACAAGAATATCTAACCTCGTAGAAATATAAACAATATTTATCACGAAAAATAGAGGCATATATGACGAAAGGAAACACCACCGCATGAAATTATACCTTGCCATCTTCGCAAGGAAATCTTCCAGATAATAATTGAGTGATATCACGAGCTTGCAAGTCGAATGGGGGAAATAATACATCCACCCAAATCCGTAAATTCCCATGCCGTGTAAGGATTTAATGAATTGTACTTATGCCCAAGAAAGAGTGTTTGGAGGGCCAAGTGGCCACTAATTCTAGATGTTCCCATCATGACAATGACATGCGGCTAGATCTGTCACCTGCCATGGGGGGAATCCCTATTTATTCTTGGGGAAGAAAATATATTAATTTTTCAAGAGATAATTCCTCTCCTACATATTTGGAGGAAGTTAAGTGGAATTTTCTCAAACTTAGGAAACCATCCTAACTATATTCTAAGTTAGTTTTGATTAAATTTATTTTATAGAATTTTGTATAATCTAGTATTTTCTAGATCCTTTTTAGATGAAAAAATAATACATAAAATTTTCATAAGGAAATATTTTATTGCATGAGACTCCCGAGGAACAAATTTCTTCATGGACTTTTGTCCATAAATTCTTCATTGTTTTTTCCTTCATTTATAAGGCTAAAATAATCCAGGTGCATTGGTAAAATAAAGTGTTCTTCAATTATTTTCCTCCTGGATCCCAAGGTTTTTTTCCTAGATGTAGACATGGTTTTCTTCTCAAATTGTACTTTGGTGTTTTGATCTCAAACCTTAATTTCTTTTGGGAATTTCATAAAACATAATTATCCTCTCTGCATAAATAAATTATTTTCATGATTTATTTCTTCATATTTTATCTTCAATTTGTTCCTGTCTTCTTTGATTTCACCGACAGATGAAGTAAGCATGTTAAGAAAACATTTTTTCATTAGGATTTTGAAGCCCATCCTTAGCCATCAAAATCAATGCCATGTATATAACCACTAGGACACCTTATGATCTGTATATGCAATTGCTTCAGGATTATATAAATTTTGCAAGTGATTAAATTAGGTTTTTAATCCTCTTATACAAATTATTACGCACATAAACATGAATTAAAAGTTCATTTTTTGTAGAAAACATGAGTCAACATCACCATAAAAGTAAACACAACACAAAAAATGATGAAATAGTTCACCCCTCTTGGTCCAACTTCCAATGATTGGGCCTCTTTCATTATGCTAAAAAAATGGTGTTTACATAAAGTTACAGTGCTGAAATGGCTTCAATGATAGCTCCAATGGCTTCATAATTGTCAAAAACCCCTGTCTAGGCTCTTTCTACTCCCCAAAAGGGAAAAAACTACAAAATTTATGCTCTCCCCAAGTTTATGCACTATCTATCCTACAAATCGCACCCTCTGCAATCTGTCCTACAATTTGGGGATTTGTCAACCATGTGGGGTGACAAATTTTCCCTGCACCGGTGGGATTCCCGCCGTGCCGAGTGAAAATTGTGGCCTGTTTAATCAGGCCAGGAAGCCCTATGTCCAGCTAAAAAGTCACCACGTTGCTTATTTCCCACCATTCATCTCGACTCATTGTATGTGTTCCCGTCAGAGTTCACCGTAGCATCAAGTGTAATTTCCACCGTGAAACTATGGCATGTGAACACATCGATAACCAGACATTAACCTTGGCATGTGAACTGTGTCTGCACAAACTATGACTTCCATGTTAACATCAACCTTCGGTATAATATAGTTACCAAAAAATTTGATATATATCGGTTTTATGGGTTATAGCATAACATGGATCTTTGCTGAAATAATTACATGCCCACTAGAACTTTGGTTTAACATAAAAATTTAATATATAACATAATCTAAGGTCGGGGTTAGCCCCTAACCCTGGTCTACGAACTGGGGTTTGGGGTTAACCTTGATCCAAATCCCTGCTCACAAATTTATTTAAAGTTTAAATAGGAGTGGAATACAATAGGGTTAAGAAACATGCAAATCTTGGATGGTAAATGGCTTGGCTATGTAGTTGAAGGTTGTGTGTTCGATTCTTGGGGCTACTGCTCTGCCCTTAACAGGAATTTACATGACCACCAAGAGGCCTTGTGGAAGCCTCTGGTTGGCTCGCGTGGTGCCTCCTAGTTGGTCCACCCTATCACACCAATTAACTAATGAAAAAATGCCATATCACACCCAATATTTTTTTGACAAGTGGAAAATAGAGATAGTTCGAAGGAAATAGTCAGTATGTATAGTTAGGGTCCAGTTAGCAGTATGGAATGATTTAGCAGTACAAACTACTGTCTGTGCAACCCTGCACATCCAAAACCAAAAAAAATTGTTGTTTCCATTAACGAATAGAATGTGATTGCAAGAGCATACAACATCGACTTTTAACGAAATGAGTTGCGTAGGATTCAGAACGACGAGATCTATGCGGTCATTAAGGTTCTGAACCATTCTAACAAATTTTAATTTTGAACATAAAATTGATCCACTGGATCATTCCTCCCCACTGGAAGCTTTTGGACCTCCAAAATCTCTTTACTTGCCAATAAATAGATGAGGGTTCAGCCCCCTCACCCTTTCAGTCTCAATCCACTAAAATTTTCTTGAATGCGACAATTTGAGCTTTTCATGAAAATTGATCATTTTCCATAACTTTGGAGACCTTGTTTTGTTGTCATAGATACAATCTTGTTGCAATTTCCTAGACTATGCAGAACAACAAATTGTCCTTGAAGGAACAAACACATTCCCTCCTCAGTTGTCAATCAACGAAAACTTAAAAAACTTCAAATTATTCTCACCTTGAGCAATTTTAACATGACGATGCTTGACATGTGTAGTCTTGCACTTGGATCAACCCTTGACCAAATTTGATCGCCATCACCTTGCAACATCCCATTTCAAAGACAACACTTTGTGAAACACACAAGAATAAATTTTGAACCCAATGCACTCTTTGTCAAATTTCTTTGGCACTTGCTGTTTGACCTTTGCACTTGCTTGCACTGGCATCTTGTTCACATCACTGCTCAACAATGATGCTTGCTACTGTAGTTTTACCTCATATTTTTTACCTCTTTTAGGGAGGAAACATGTTAGACTCCTAAAACATATTATTACAACTATTAGCAACCTCAATGAAATCAGATTTTTCATTTGATGCATTTCCTCGAAAGGTCTCATTCACAACATCTTCATGTTTGAACATTAACAAAGCATAATTTTGACTAACATTCACAATTCTCTTCATTTGTCCAACATTCATAAGAGACAAAATCATCTTCTTACTATGCGCTCTAAAAATTCGCTCAATCTTGAACAAGTCATACTTATTCTCATGGTGATGAAAGATTGCTCTCTTATCATAATGATATGGTCTACCCAAAACTATATGACAAATATCAAGCGAAATTACATCAATAATTTTTCAAATCTAAGGTTGCATCTGGCCAATGATTGCAAATCTAAGGATGCATCTCCTTGTAACCTGTAATTTTTCATTCTTACATACCCAACCTAAAGAATAAGGTCTAGGATGTGGAATGTTCTCTAAATTTAACTTCTTGACAATGTTGTATGAAATAAGATTTTCTTTTGAACTACTATCAAACAGTGCATCAATATTGGTATGTTTTGAAACAACTCTAATATGGAAAAGCTCAATTCTTGTTTCTTCGTCTAGAGTATCATTTAGAAAACTTGAAGAAATAGTACTTTCTATGTCCTTACCTTTCCAACCCATCACTGTGATCTTTGTTTCATCTCCGGAATCAAAACCTAAATCTCCAGAATCTCCTTGTTTTTCAACTTCTTGGGTCTCATTTCTAGATGAAGTTTCCAACAATGATCTTCAAAATCTCCATATTTGGAATAGTGTTTGCATGTGAGTTTATCTTTATCCAAATTTATGGATATATTCTTCTTACCTTTTCCCTTGTACTTAAAACTTTCCTTTTTCTCCAATCTCAAAAGTATTTGCACTTGTCTCATCTGAAACATGTTTCCATATTGCCTTTAGATATGTGTCTTGTACACAAAATTCATCTAAATTTGAAGGATTATACATGAGAACAATATGTCTAAGGCAACTATGCAAAACTACAATGTATTTCAAAAAAATTTCTCGAGGTGTCAAATCTACACCCAAAATTAGTGCTCTTCTCCTAAATTCTTGAGTATATTCCACACTTTGTCCTTTACCTTGCCTAAAGTTTTGCCAGTACATTATAGCTTTTTGCATGTATGCTAATGGATAAAATTGTCTTCTCAAGGCAACAAGAAAATAATTCCAAGAGGTTAAGACCTTACCATGTTTCTTCATGTCCTCGTATTTTTTGTCTTCCCACTAGATAAGAGTTGTACTTTCCAACCTTAATGAAGCAAGCTGAATCTTGGTGTCATCATCCTTGATCCTTTGTATCATGCAATACACTTCAATTTGACATACCCAATTATCTAATATTTCAAAATTTACCTCTCCATCATACATAGGAATTTTTTTATTTTTTTTATTTTTTATGTCAAGCCTTAAAAATGGAGTTTTACCATGACCCTTTGGAGAATGTGGAGGTGTTTGTGAAGGGCTTGTTGTGGAAGAATATGATGGTGAAGATGGTGGTGAGAATGGAGGTGAAGAGAATGGTGGTGTCAAAGGTGGTTTTTCACCATTCCCATTACCTTTTGTAGTCTTGTCTCCATCTCCTCCATCTCCTTTTGAATAAATATCTCCCTTTGGAGGATTGGAGCTGTCACCTTGCAACCTTGTGTTTATCTCCTCATAGAGAACTTTAATAATTTGTGTCATATCAAAGAATGATTTTCTAAAAGGATTTTCATCCTCTGACATATTGTCAAGCTCTTCTTCATGTTCCATACTTTTTGAAGCTCAGGTACAACTGTTGATCAGTGGTTGTAATTAATGTCAACCCAAGCATCACGAGGGGATGCCCTGATCTTGCATGGAAATTTTGACTTCACAAATTACTCTATTCTAAGTCAAAGATATTTTGGATGGTTTCTACTTGTCGAGATGTTTCCGTTGATATATGACACACCACGTAATTCTTCACGGTGTGAGAGATATTCTTGTTTGAAGTTAGTAACCCCAATTAGTGGGTTATAACCCCATGGGGTTGTAGCATGACACTAATCATTGGTTGTATTGTGGATCATTTTCCTTGGTATGGGATTCCACACTCTTGTCTTATTTTTGATCATTATAGGGTGGCAGGGAGGTGCTAGTTTGGTGCATGAAGTCACCTATAGGTTGGAGCCTCTGAACATTTCACGGTAGTAGGTTGGTCTAGTATGTAGGGGCATCCATTCAGTTGAATACTGAAGAAACCAGGGCATTGGGGCATCCTTTGACTGGGATCTAGAGAAGAGTGCTTTTCTAGAATTCTAGGAAGTTGTACCTTTCATTTCAATTGGGGTTGAAGATTAAAGAATTTATTAGAAAAGCGTTCGGTGGTTTTTGACCCAGAGGGGGTTTTCCACCTAAAATTCATGTGCATATTATGTTCTATTTTTTACTGTTGTTACTAGATAAACATCAAGAATAATTGAAGATTAACTATTTCTCTACAAATATTTTAAAGTTCTAATTGATAAGAAATACTCATTCACCCCCCCCCTAGTATTTCCAACAATTGGTATAAGAGCTTGGTTCCTTCAATAATAGTCGAACAATTGGAAGGAGATCATGTGGTATACTAAGAATAGAGTTCCTTTGTTCAATGGAAATAAATACCCACTTTGGAGTGGAAGAATGCAGGTTCATTTGTTAGCGCAAGGATACGAAGTATGGGAAATCATTGAAAAAGGATTTACAACGACCCAGGATGAACAATGTAAGAAAAATATGGTATATAATGAAAGGATAAAGATCTCATTATTAGTGGGATTATAAAATCTATCTATCTTAAGGTACTAAGTTGCAAAACTGCTAAAGGAGTATGGGGCAAGCTTGATAATACATATGCAGGTGACTCCAACATGAAAGAAGCAAAGCTTCAAATTTACAGGGAAAAATTTGAGCAACTCAAAAGGAAGGAAGATGAAAATATTGATGCATACTTATAGCGTGTTGATGAAATAAAAAATGCATTGGAAGGTTTAGGAGAACCTGTCAACACGAAAATTATTGTCCAAAAGATCCTTAAAACCTTGCCAGCAAGATTCAACCCAAAGTTATCTGTCTTGGAATATAGTTCTAATCTAGCCAATCTCAGCAAAGATGAATTTCATGGAGTGCTTATGGCATATGAAATGAGGATTGAAGAAGAGGATGACATATCTCACCTAGAAACAACATTCGTCGCATCCAAGAAAAATAGTAAGGACAAGCATACTCCGAAAGGGAAAACTTGTAGTTGTAAGGAAGAAGAAAAGGAAGAAGATGAAGAATAATGTTCAGATAAAGAATTTTCTTACTTCACACAAAAAATGAGAACAATTACGGGTAAATTCAAAGGTAAGCTTCCATTGATATGTTCTGATTGGGGTGAGGTTGGGCATTTTTCAGCCAAGTGTCCTCACAAAAATGAGGCTATTACGAAAGGAAAGAAAGGTCCAAAGAAGTTCAACAAACAAGGAAAGAAGAAATGGTTTAAGAAGAGCTTATTATCCAAAGAAGATAACTCCTCATATGATGAAGACAGTGATAACGAAGAAGAAATCAATGGAAGAGTAATGTTTATGTCTAAGCATAATAAGCAAGAAGCATCTGGCAAAAAAGAAGAGATGACTGAGGTTGAATTTCAAAATGAAGTGATCGGGGTTATAAAATAGTTCGAGGTCAAGAAGAAGCATGTCAACACTCTTGAAGACAATTTAAATATAGAACGGGAACAAGTCCTAAATCTTAAAATCAAGGTTGAAGAATACAAATGAGTTGAAGAATTTCCCAGTGAAGAATTAAAGGAAGGCAACAAGGAAATAGAAGCATTGGAAGCTGAAATAGTTTCTCTACGAAAGCAAGTAAAAAATGGAAAAACTCTTCAAAACTACACCAACAACTCTAAGGCATTATAAGAAATCATCAACAATCAATGATCAAACAGTGACAAGACTGGTCTTGGTTACAAATAAAAATATGAGAAGGAGCCAAGTCCTTCTATGACAACAAAAGAAGATGGATATGCAAAATATAACAAGCATGTAGACCTCCTAGCCAACTCAAGAGATCAGGACTCATAGGAAGAACCATGGAAGGAAATTCCTCGAAGAATATTTCCTCCCAGGTATCAACCTATCTTCTATGGTCATTTTTATTCATGTGGAAGGTTTAGACATAGAGTTATAGAATGTCACACATATGTTTGGAATAAATAAAACTTCGAGAGATATTTTAGAACGAGATATTCCAAAACTCTGCAGAATATTAACAGATTTTTTCATTTGAGAGATGGTGTCGAATGTTACAAATGTAACAATTTTGGAAACCTGGCTAAAGATTGCAGATTTGGAAGTTCTTTAAAGGAATTCTCACAAAATCAGAATGAACAAATATGGAAAAAGAAGACTTAAAAATGTGCTATCACTCTCAAGGCTCAAAGCAACATAAACATTTGGTATGTTGATATTTGTTGCTCAACTCATATGACTGGAGATAGGAATAAGTTCATATCCTTGAAGGAAAATAAGGATGGAACAATGTCTTTTGGAAATGACGAGCCTTCAAACGTCATAGGAGTAGGTACATTCACACTTGGAAGCAAGAATGGATTAGTGAAATATGTGTTGTTGGTTGAAAATATGAATCACAATCTGCTCAGTGTTGGACAAATGTGTGATCAAGGACACATGATGCTATTTAACTCTAAGAAATATGAAATCAGGAAATGTAAGTTCGGTAAAATTGTGGCTGCAGCAAGCAAAGCTCCAAATGACATATATATTTTGGATGAGACACCTAAAGGGTGATTTTTGGTGAAAGGATATGAAAGTTGGTTATGGAACAAACGAATGGGACATATAAATTTCGAAAATTTGGTCAAGATCAACAAGAAGGAAGTAGTAATAGAAATTCCTAAAATTTCAAAACCTACCAATACGATATGTGAATATTTTTGGCATGACAAGAAGACAAAATTTGAATTCAAGAAAAAAGAACACTTTGCATCACATCCATTGGAATTAGTACATATTGTTCTATGTGGTCCTATGAGAACAAAATGTTTATATGGAGAATTATATTTTATGCTAATGATAGATGATTACACCAGAATGACAACCGTGAGCTTCTTAAAGAAAAAGACTGAGGGATTTGAGTGTCTTAGAATCTACAAGGAGTTGGTTGAAAATGAAACTAATTTGAAGATCAAATTTCTAATAGCATATAATGGAAAAGAATTCACTTCCAAGGTATTTCATCAGTACTGTGATTAAAATGGAATATGACGGAAATTCTCAACAACCAGAACACCGCAACAAAATGGAGTTGCTGAAAGAAAAAACATAACCGTACAGGAAATGGCCAGAACAATGTTAACTGACTCAAAATTAGATGATAAATTATGGGTTCAAGAAATCGATACGACTGTATTCATTGTCAACATAGGTTTGCTAAGGAACAATTATAACATGACTCCATACGAGTTATGGAAAGGAAGAATAACTAAAGTCAAATACTTCAAAATATTTAGAAGCAAATGATACATCAAAAAGGAAGATAAAAAATTCGGCAAGTTAGATTCCCATGTCGATGAAGGTATTTTCATTGGTTATTCACACAAAAGGAAGCCTTATAGATGCGAAAATCTGAGGTGAAAACAGATAGTGGAAAGCATAAATGTAACTTTTGATGAAGATTGTGTTACAAAGGATGAAGATGAGATTGCTCCTTCAAGAAAATCTGAAGGATCTGAGGGAGAATCTGTGAAGGATGAAGAAGAAGCTCTTGTTGTCACTCCTTAATTTTTAATATTGCGAAGAACAAATGACAGAGGACATCATCAAACCACTTTGGAGTCCAGGACCAAGCCTTCCTAGACTCAGAGAGGGCTTTCTCTATTTTTATGATTTAGCTTGATAATTATAATTGTTGATATTAGCCCAGTTATAGAAATGAGGTTTGTTTGTTTGATTTATTGGGTGGTTGGACAGACAAAGCTGTAAAACTTAATCCATTAGGCTATGGATTCATAAAATGCAAAATTGTGCATCAGCTTTTCAAGGGCATTCACAAGGAAAGCTAACTATGCAGACTGGATCTTACTAGCAGTGTGAATATGAGATGGGAGAAGGAGATTAAGATTCAACTTAAATTCAGAGCAGACCGTCTCTGAATTCTGCATTCACGTCTCAGAGGAAAACATTTAGATAACAAACACAACCATAATTAAGGTGCTATTTTAGCAAATCTTAATATAAATTTTCTGTTTTGAAATCAGATAAATTGATGCACAACATGAAAAGAAATTGGAAAACATTAATACAGAGGAAAAACATCACCATTAACATAGCTCAAGAATCCTATGAAAGGTCTCTTATTATTGATGCCCAGCTCAAGTAGTTACGGAGTTCCAATACTTCTTACAATGCAAGCTTCAGCAGGGTCCAATTTTCCAACCCTTGATACTGCAAAGGCATGCAGTATTTATCTAAAGACTAAGTCAGTTGTCCTATCTTACTAGGAAACCTTTCATTGATTACAATTTAGGAGAAAGTGGACAAGTGTGGCCATGCAACGCCTGATCAGAAATCTCTAACAAAGACACCACCTTTGGAATTAATTTTGGGCAACTCTTCGTAGATCCAAAGGCTTCAATGGCTCCTCAGAAGATCAAACAATAAGCTTGGAGGTGCTTGTGATGGTCATGAAGAAGTAACCAGTGGTGTCTTTGACATCTGGCCCTGCTCTTCAGAAAACTGACGTTGGGTAATTAAGTCTGGTGTAACACTGGCTAGTTTTCATTGATTAGTGACTGAGCGAATGTGCTTTGCTACCTTTTCCATTTCTGCCATTGTAACATCAAATTTTTGTAAATAAGCCTTTCCCAACTCGACCGTTGGTGTCTCTTTGCTACTCGAGTCCTTTCTGCCGTGTTTAACCTTATTTCTTCATAAAATGATGTTCAAACCTCATATGCCCGACTTGACCCTTTTTAAACAAAACATCGTAAAAAACCCATATATACAGACATGTAAATGTTTATATTTTAGTTCTGAACCTTATCGCATCCATGGAAAATCACACATGCCATGTTTTGGATTTTACGTTATAAGAAATGGAATCAATGACGTGATGCGAAGTACGGAGGTGCCGTGGCAAGAGAGGTGGGATCAGACCACATCGCAATCGAAAAACTTGAGGTTTAGCTGTGAGCGGAGGAGGTAAACACTAAATCTTGTGAAGTGAAATGTGCGGGGAGAGGGTACTGACATGGAGGAGAGGTGGGACTAGACTGCAACCCAAGATCACAAGTCTTAACATTTAGTAGTGAAGGTAAACTCTGAGCGATGCGATGTGTGATGTGCGCCGATTGGAGGATGATGTGGCAAGATGGAGCCCACTGCATTGGCCAAGTTATGAAGCGGAGAAGGTTTTCTATGGTAAGGAAAAGTTTATGAAGTTTCATGATTTATAAATGTCTTTCAAATGACTTGAAGTGGGGGGCGGAGCTACTGTGGTGGGGCCAACTGCATCGCAATTTAGACAAGATACCTTGCGGGCGCTTAAAAGGTAAGTTATGATGTTTGCGATGCGAAATGATGGTTAAACCGGTAAAGTAGGAAAATGAAGCGGAAAGGCGGAAAGGTAAGGTTTAATGTTTTTTAAGGAAAATGAAATGAAAAATGGTTTGTAATGCGATGATGTGATTATATTCCTGCCATTGATAAAATCTCAGATCCACAGTCCTTACTCCTCCTTTGTTGTGGTTATCTGTTTTTATTTCTTTGGCCGTGTCCATTAGTTTCTTGGTTTGTTCGTGGAATAATTGTTCACAAATTACCTGCATTCACGACTCGACCTAAAGTACAAGACTTGACCCAATCAAATTCACTACTCTACCTTTGCTTGTTTTTTTTTCCTTAATTGCTTCTCTGCTTCCTTTGCTTCCTTTGATTCTAGCTTTGGAAAATATTTTGAATATTGACATCTATGTACAGTATGAAAAAATTGTAAAGAGAAAGTACATAGTCACCTTGTGAAACTGTAAATTACAGGGTTCTAATAGTGGCTCTAGCTAGGGATGGCAGCTCCTTCACGAGGTGTCAAGAACACCGCAGACTAGTAGCCTAAACCACCGGGCTGATCCCAACCCTACAACCTGATCTGCTACCACTTTTGTGGCTGAAACCTTCAATCTGAAGTCAACAATCTCTACAAACTAAATTTTGGCACATGCTTGATCTAAAATATAGAAAGAAATCTAAAACTAAAAGTTGAAAGATGCTCAGAGTGCTGAGCTTATTTTCACACCTACCTACCCTAATCTACTGAAATGGTTTCCCTTCTAAACAATATAATAATGGCAGTGCATCGAGTCAAGAAATTTTTCTAATATATTTGTTCTTTCATTGATCTTCACCATGTTTAGAGACAAACCTGACAATGGTGTTTGATAGAAATTCCCGAACTGATCTTGTTTACATGGATCTTGGTACACTTGAAAAACAACGGTTATGCCAGAAATATATGCAGGCTTTGTAAAGAAAAACTTCTCCGTATAGACAACCAATAGATCAATATAATCTTGATTTATTTCTGGGTTCTCTAATTCAGCCAGCTTAGCTTTAAACCTTGGTACTGCAGATGTGCTCTCTTGGTCTTCCATCTACTCGGAACATGTTTGCTTTCTACCTGATGAATGTTGTGTCAATACTTCTATTGGGTCAGGTAATGGGGAAGAATGTCTGATCATATCCATATCATAGTAGTTTTTGAGAGCATTATGAACACAGGAATATTGAATTTGAAAGCAGAAACCATCCAATGCTTTTGCTATTGGGTTAGGTGGTTTTCTGGATGGTAGTGTTGGTTCTTCTGAGACCTCATGTTTTCTCTTATAATTATCAGCCAGAATGTGATCCCAATTCCCTTTTATAATCTAAAATGCATTAAAGCACAAAGTTAGAGAATCAAAATAGATCACTCCATCATCTACTTCAAACCTTGTGATTTCATTTTATATTTTATATTCAAAAGGATTCAAGGGTTGAACCCCTGGATCTAAAATAGATTTTTTTATCATCCATGCTTTCCGAGTTCTTTTCTCCTGTGATTATCAACTAGAATGTGATCCAGATTCCCTTTCACAATCTGAAATGAATTGAAACATAAGGGGAAAGACTGAAGATTTATTGGTTCCTCCTCTATTTCATATTCTGTGGTTTCAAGATGAATTAGGGGGAGAACTTCTGGATCTGAAAAAGGTTTTATATCATCCCTCTCCTCCTTGACTGATTCATTAGAGTATTACTCCTCCTTCCTATTTGCATCCTGCTTGTAATTCTCTCTTAAGAGTGAGGCAAAATATAGAGGAAGGCATTTTTTACTTGCTTGAAAACTTCCTGCATTTTCCTCTTTGCAACCTGGCTCGACATGCAGAGTTTTATTGTCATCTTTGCATTGTGATAACTGAGTTTGTTCTTCCCAATAAAATAGTGCTGGTTGCTTTGAATAATCAGCCTTAAACTCAACCTTATAGTCTTCCTCTTGATAATCATATTTAAGATGGGTACCTCTGGATGCAAGGTCATCTATCATGTACATTGTTGCTGAGGATTTCTATGCCTCCTTCTGATTTTGGACTTCATCTTTGGCCGTGTTGTGGATATAGTACATGAAACAATCATTTTTTGTTTTAGGGTGTCTAGGATGGGCTGCAAGCTTCATGGGTACATTGATGTTTGTCTTCTCCAGAACTAATGGAAGAGAAGGTATTTGAACATCAAGTTCCTCTTTCCTGCTAATCATATGCATCATTTCGTTGACTGTGTTTGTCAACATATCTAGCTTTATCTCTGAAGATATCAGTTTCTCTTTTTCTATTTTTTCCTTCTTCATTGCTTTTAAATTTTCTTCCCTATTTAGCAGGTTGGCTTCCACATTAATTTCCACATTTTTCATTTCTTCCAGGGTTGTAGGGTTCCTTTCTCTTAACCAGAATGCCATCTCTAGGTCAAATGCATCTGGGTAGTGCAAGAGAGCCCATCACGGGGGTGGATTTATCTTAGCATGTATTGAATGGTATACCTTATTGAACCTGGCTGAAAAGTGTTGCACTATCTCCCTAGGTTGTATTTTTAAAT
Organism: Pinus albicaulis; assembly: GCA_034641835.2. Lineage (NCBI taxonomy): Eukaryota > Viridiplantae > Streptophyta > Pinopsida > Pinales > Pinaceae > Pinus > Pinus albicaulis. The sequence continues at coordinate 619,885,673 of CM076581.1, forward strand.
GGTTATACTCTTCTATGATGAGAAAAACATTTCCTACGACCACCCATCTATCCAGGAAAACTTGAGTGAATTGATGAAAATTGCAATTGCTTGTAGCTATAATATCTTTAAACTAGTTTTTAACTTTACCTTGCAATGAAAAAGAAAACATCCTAATACATGAATCAACCTCTTCCACCTCATACCGATCAAGAAAATCCTCAATATTCTGCATGTATTTTTCAGAAGTGGTATTTTCATTTTCTCCATCAAATCTGGGTAGATTATTGATAAAATTTGCAGGGAGGTCATGGAGGATAGGAGGAAAAACCAAAGGCTTGTATATGTCTGTGAATTTTACAGGTATAGGAAGTAAAGCAAGAGGCTTATAACCATTTGGAGCTTTTTCAAGAGCAGGAGATGAAGTACAAGGCTCATGTGCCACTGGGTTTTCTACAAGTGCATCAGGGATAAGCACAAGTGTAAAATTATGTACATGGTCTACAATTTGGGGCTTAGCTTCTTGAGGCTCATAAAACTGCCAATGATCAATGTAAACCTCATCACTGTACTCTTGATCAGGCTTAAAGTAGAATATAATATAGTTACAGATAAAAACAACAATTTATTGAAATCAATTTGGGCTTGAATACTTTCTCCTTCTAGGCTGATTGGTCATGTTTCAGGTCCTTCCTCCAGTGGAGTCTTTGAATGGAACTGGTTTGAGTTGGAATCACTAGGTAGATGATTTCAACTTTCTTGTGGCTAGCTGTTTCCCACCATCAACAAACATATACCAATTTTGGAAAATACTTGAATCATCTAATTTTGACTGTGGTTTCTGAGTTCTGAAGAAACACTAAGTGTTTTTAGTAACTCAGTCCCCATTAGGGTCATCATTATGTTGTCACTCCATAATTTGTAATATTGGCAAGAAAAAATGGCAGAGGACAGCATCAAACCACTTTGGAGTCCAGGACCTAGCCTTCCTAGACTCAGAGAGGGCTCTTCTATTTTTATGATTTAGCTCGATAATTATAAATGTTGATATTAGGCTAGTTATAGAAATGATGGCTTTTTGTTTGACTGACTGGGTGGTTGGATAAATAGAGTTGTAAAACTTAATCCATTGGGCCATGGAGTCATAAAAGGCAGGATTGTGCATCAATTTTTCAAGGGCATTCAAAGGGAAAGCTAAATATGCAGTCTGGATCTTACTAGTAGTGTGAATATGAGATGGGAGAAGGAGATTAAGGTTCAACTTAAATACAGAGCAGGCCGTCTTTGAATTTTTCATTTAGGTCTCAGAGGAAAACATTAAGATAACAAACACATACATAATTAAGGTACTCCTTTAGCAAATCTTAATCTAAATTTTCTATTTTGAAATCATATAAATTGATGCACAACATGAAAAGATAGAAGAAAAAATTAATACAGAGGAAAAAAATCACCATTAACATAGCTCAAGAATCCTGTGAATGATCTATTATTATTGATGCCTAGCTCAAACAGTTACGGAGTTCCAATACTTCTTATAATGCAAGCTTCAGCAGGGTCCAATTTTCCAACCCTTGATACTGCTAAGGCATGCAATATTTATCTAAATACTAAGTCAGTTGCCATATCTTACTCAAAAACCTTTCATTGATTACAATTTAGCAGAAAATGGATAAGTGTGGTCACGCAAGCCCTGATCAGAAATCTCTGACAAAGACACCACCTTTGGAATTAATTTTGGGAAACTCTTTGTAGATCCAAACACTTCGTAGATCCAAACGCTTCAGTGGATCCTTGGAAGATCAAATAATAATCTTGGAGCTAGTTGTGATGGTCACAAAGAGGTAACCAGTGCTGGCTCTGAAATTTGGCCCTCCTCTTTAGAAAACCAGCATTGGTAATTAAGTCGAGTGCAATGCTGGCTACTTTTTATCGATTAGTGACTGAGCGTATGTGCTTTGCTACCTTTTCCATTTCTTCCGTTATAACATAACAATTTTGTACAGATGCCTTGCCCAACTCCACCCTTAGTGTCTCTTCGCTACCCAAGTCCTTTATGCCTTCATAAAATGATGTTCAAACCTCATATGCTTGACTTGAATCTTTTTAAACAAAACATCGTAAAAAACCAATATATCCAAACTTGGAAATATTTATATTTTAGTGCTGAACCTTATTGCATCCATATAAAATCACACATTGCATGTTTTGGATTTTACGTTATAAGAAATGGAATCAGCAATGCGATGCGAAGTATGGAGGCGATGTGGCCAGAGAGGTGGGGCTGGACCACATCGCAATTGCAAAACTTAAGGTTTAGTTGTAAGCGGAGGAGGTAAACACTAAATATTGCAAAGTGTGAATTGCAGGGAGGGTGTAGTGACGTGGAGGAGAGGTGAGACTGGACCGCAACCCATATATCACAAGTGTTAACATTTAACAACGAAGGTAAACTCTGAGGGATGCAAAGTGCGATGCGTAGGGAGAGGGTGGTGATGTGGAGGAGAGGTGGGACTAGGCCGTAGCCTGTAGATTGCAAGTCTTAACATTTAGCAGCGAAGGTAAACTCTGAGGGATGCAAAGTGCGATGTGCACCGATTGGAGGATGATGTGGCAAGATGGAGCCCACTGCATTAGCGAAGTTATGAAGCAGTGAATGTTTTCTAAGGTAAGGCAAAGTTTATGAAGTTTCATGATATATCAATGTATTTCAAATTGCTTAAGCGGGGGGTAGAGCTGCTCTAGTGAGCCAACCGCATCGCAATTTAGATAAGATACATTATGGGTGCTTAAAAATTAAGTTATGATGTTTGTGATGCGAAACGATGGTTAAACCGGTAAAGTAGGAAAATGAAGTCCAAAGGCGGAAAGGTAAGGTTTAATTTTTTTTAATGGAAATGAAATGAAAAAGGGTTTGTAATGCAATGATGTGATTCAATTTCCGCAGTTGATCAAAGCTCAGATCCACGGTCCTTACTCCTCCTTTTTTTGTGGCTTTTTGTTTTTGTTTCTTTGGAAGTGCTCGTTAGTTTTTTGGTTTGTTCATGGAATTCTTGTTCATGACTTGCCCGAATTCATGACTCGACCCAAAGTACATGACTTGACCCAATCACGTTCACGACTTTGCCTTTGCTTGATTTTTTTGCCTTAACTTCTTCTCTGCTGCCTTTTCTTCCTTTGATTCTAGCTTTGGAAAATATTTTGAATATTGACATCTATATACAGTATGAAAAATTTGTAAAGAGAAAGTACATAGTCACCTTGTGATACAGTAAAATATAGGGTTCTAAGAGCTCCTGAACAAGACCAATCAAATAAGGAAATGACAATTAACCAAGAGGAAATAACAAATGATCAACATGATGTACAAGAAAATTCTCCAAAATCTTTAAAAGAGTGGTGTCAAAAGAATCATCCATCAAATCAAATCACCAAAAACATAAATGAAGGAATTGGAACCAGAAGAAGTTGACATGTTCACTCATCACAACAAGCCTAACTTGTGTTTTTAGCAACTTTTGAGCCTAGCAATTTTGAGGAAGTTAGGAAAGATGAACACTGGGTAGCAGTTATGAATGAAGAACTTGATCAAATTGAGAAGAACTGACGTAGCCAAAGCCAGAAAAACCCACAAATGCATTACCTTATGCAAATATCATCTAAAATAATCTTATCAACCTCAAAACAGAGGCTTCTCCATATGCGGAAGCTATTTCTCATTATCCGGCAATTGGACATTTCCACTCTTTATGTATCATGGTTATAAAACCCAACTAGTAAAATTATTTAATTTGGAATTAAATTCCTTTATCAAGCATATAATATAAGCTATTTGAGATCAGATCTAATTTTTCAGATAAACTATCTGAGCAATGTGTAATAAACACAAAAATCATCCTTACATGGGTTGAATTTTATTTGATAGGAATTTCATTTGAATAGTACCTTTCGCTAACCACTCCATGTTGCCTCCACTTTAGCTCTCAATTTTTTTTAATCTGAACCTTATTCTATATTATTCTCGCCTCTGCACAATGTGAATTTACAACAAATTGAGGGTCGAGTTCTTTGTTTTAGAGGCATTGATCCATCCTGTGATTGATGCTCTATCTTGGCATACGAAATCCATCTAGAATTCAATCACAAATTTAATCTTCAATTTCTTAAAATACAGAGTATCTATTAACATAATTCCTTTGATTTTATCCAATCACCTACACGCATATTGATTATATTAAACTCTGACTTTCACATGAGTTATAAACTAAATCAATCAGTGCATAATCCCTCACTGTAGAATCAAATTTTCTCTCTATATATACAACCAAACAATTACAAATATTTCTTCTTCTCTGGCCTGATATTCTAATAAGTGGCTTTTCTGTCAAATTTTCTTGTAGGCTTACAACCTGACATAATTTTTATGGCTTTAGATATCTCAACATGATAAAGGAATATTTATATATCAAATCAAGTACATCAAGGAAATGCTCAATAAATTTAAGATGTAATATTGCAAGCCTGTCCTTACCCCAATGGTAACATGTTGCAAGCTAAGTTTATATGATTCATCAAAGGAGGTGGAATAGTGGTTGTATAGATCTATAATTGGCAGTATTCTATATGTGACAACTTCTCGGCTAGACATGATGCAGGCAGTTGAACAAGTAGAAAGATTCCGAGCAGCACCAAAAGAATCTCATATTATTTCCATCAAAATAATTCTCCGATATCTTAAGGGCACAACAGAATATGGTTTATGGTATCCCAAAGGAAATAATATAGTTATCCAAGCATATACAGATGCAGATTGGGCAGAAAGTGTTGATGATCGAAAGAGTACCAATGGAGTAACATTCTATCTAGGTGGTTGCATTGTTTCATGGTTAAGTAAAACACAGTCTTCAATCTTGTTATCCAAAGCAGAAGCTGAATATATCGCGGCAAAAACTTGTTGTACTCAAGTTCTCTGGATGAAGCAAAATTTGTAAGATCTTCAAGTCAGGTTTGATGAGCCTATTCCCATCTTTTGTGATAACACCAGTGCCATTAGTATCTCCAAGAATCCCGTGATTCATTCCAAAACAAAGCACATTCCGATCAAATATGATTTCGTTAGAGAGCAGGTTACCGAAAATAAGGTCAAGCTTGAATATGTTGGCACAAGGGAAAAAATTGTTGACATCTTTACAAACCATTACCTCATGAAGCATTTGAGTATCTTTACCTAAAGCTTGGGATTCTCCCAAGTTCTCATTATACTCTTTCTCTTGTCTAACTAAGTAAAAAAAAGGGGAGTTGAGGTGTGTACAGGTCTGCAGGATGACGTTTGTCAAGGTGAGTTACCCTTTTCCATTGATGAAAAAGGGGGAGAGAATGTTGTAGGAAGAGCTTTCATGATCACAGGGGGAGTACTGTGTTGCCATCAATAACAAAGGGGGAGATTTTTGATCAGTGGTTTTCATTGATATCAAACCAAGCAACACCAGGGGCTACCCTGATCCTGCATGGGAGGTTTGACTTGACAAATTACTCTATTATAAGTCAAAGATATTTTGGATGGGTTATAATTGTCAAGATATTTCCGTTGATATATGGCACACCATGTAATTCTTCACGTTTTGAGAGATATCCGTGTTTGAAGTTAGTAACCCCTGTTAGTGGGCTAAATCCCCATGGGGATGTAGCATGACACCAATAATTGGTTGTGATCATTGAATATTCAATAATTAATATTTTTTTAAACTCCTAAAATCCCTCGAATGTTCACTTGTTGAAGACCGTCTCAACCTAAGCATTTATATAAATTGTGACCCTCATATCCTCCTGATGCAAGGATTTCACTATTCAAAATAGGTCATCGTGGCATTATCGCTATAGATTTTTTTTTCGAAGCTTCAGATGATGAAAATAAAACCCATTTGAGCCAAAATATTAATGAAGCATGTGGCCTAATTTCAGATATTGGTTCACTATATTTTTGGAGATATGATTTGAGGAATTTAGGGTTTTTGCAGGCTCCCGAATTTCATGTCAACATGTGACCTTGGGAAAATGGTAATAAATTTCTCTCTGAGCATTGGATTCAATTTCGTAAAAAGTAACAGAAAGAGGACAAAATTTATTTTGTTGGGTATTGTTTTCAGGACTAAATTTTTAAACAGTGACACGTGGAGCCTCGTACAAGTTCGCTCTACTGAATCAGTCTATAATCAGGTCATCGTAGGAGATCGGGCATAACTATTTCTTGAAGAATCCAATATTGATCAGACATGTGGGGTTAGAAAGAGGACTCAAAGGGCTACCACAGGGTGAAATTTTAGACCTTGGAGATCCGAAATTACATAGATATAGTAGATTCAATATCGAGCTTTTAGAAGGCAAGAAAAAGTATGCATTCAAGGATCACTATTGTAAGGAAAACACATCAAAATTCAAGGGTAAGTATGATACAACAATTTTTGTATGATTAGTGTTTGAATTTTAATTTGAATATCATCTCTGACATGTGTTTTTGCAGGACAATGTAAGTATTTTGTATGCATGTTTGATTGGGTTTTTTCATAAATATTGAACGTATTTTCATTTGAATTTTGAATATTTCTCTGAAATATGGTTTGCAGGACAATGTAAGTATTTTTTTTGTATATTGGTTTGGGTATTGTTCATCAATGCATGTGTAGGAAGGAGGACACAATAGGACAACTCAAACACATACTAGAAGGACAATGCAATGCCAAAGTACCATTACTTGAAGCAAGCACAACAATACCTTAACAACTGCTAGTGTTCAAAGAAGCAGTGCCAAGCCAAGTATTAGGTGGTGTCAAAAGTAAATATTGTAAAAATCATCATTGTAAAATTATAAAAGAGTCATTATTGTAAAATAGACAATATGCCTAGATTTGGAGAGGCATTGTTGGGAGGTATAAGTGTCATTGTTGGATAATGTTATGGTTGGGTTGTAGGTCATAGTGTGATTGGGTGATTGATCTAGTTCAAAAAAATCATTGTGAATCATATTGTACTGTGGATTATCGTCCCTGGTACGTGAGTCCACACTCTTGTATTATTTATGATTAGTATAGGGTGGCAAGGAGGTGCTAGTTTGGTGCATGAAGTCACCTACAGGTTGGAGCCTGTGAAAAATTCAAGGTGGTAGGTCAGTATAGGATATAGGGGCATCCATTCAGTTGAATACTAAAGAAACCATGACGTTGGGGCATCCTTCGAGTGGGAGCTAGAGAAGAATGATTTTTCTAGAATTCTAGGAACTTGTACCTTTCATTTCCGTTGGCGCTGAAGATTAAAGAATTTATTAGAAGCACATTAGGTGGTATTTTACTTGAATGTGGTTTTCCACCTAAAATTCATATGCATATTGTGTTCAATTGTTTACTAGATAAAAATCAATAATAATTGAAGCTTAAATAATGCTCTGAAATATTTAAAAGTGCTCATTGATAAGAAATACTGATTCATCCCCCCCCCCCCCCCCATCTGAGTATTTCCAACAACAAATTGAGGTGGAATTTGTGGTGGAGATTGGGGTAAACTTGCTATCCTTGTCCTTGACCTCACTTGAGGACTTGCCACCACAAGATTTTCTTCTCCTCTCTTGAGCTTCAACCTTGTAAGCATAAAAAATAATTGCAAACAATTAAACCCTCACAGCAATAAAGAAACCTAAGCTCTAATACCAAACTAATTTGTATATGAAATTGCTTAAGGATTATGTAAATTTTTCAAGTGATTAAATTAGGTTTTTAATCCTATTATATCAAATTATTAAGCACACAAACATGAATTAAGAGTTTATTTTTTGCAAAAAACATGAGACAACATCACCATAGCTATAAAAACAACACCACAAATGATGAAGGAGTTCACCCCTCCTAGGCTACATCTCCTGGTCCAGCTTCTAATGGTTGGGCCTCTTTCATTATGCTCAAAAAATGGTCTTTACATCAAGTTACAAAGCTCAAATGGCTTCAATGATAGCTCCAATGGTTTCAGAACTATCAAAAACCCCTGTCTAGCCTCTTTCTTCTCCCAAAAATTCCAAAAACTGCAAAAGTTATGCTCTCCCCAAGTTTCTGCACTATTTGTCCTACAAATCACACCCTTTGCCACCTGTCCTGCAATTTCGGGCTTTGTCAGCAATGTGGGGCGACAAATTTTCCCTGTGATGACAGTCTTCCTGCCACGCTAGGTGCAAATTGTCTCCTAGTTAATTAGGCCAGTAAGCCCTATGTACGGCTAGAAATCTACCACGTTGCTTCTTTCCTGCCGTTGATATCGTCTCATCATATGTGTTCCTACCAGAGTTCACCATTGCATCAAGTGTAAATGTCACCATGAAATTGGCATGTGAACACACCTAAAACTATATTTTAACCTTGGCATGTGAGCTATGTCTGCGCAAACCATGACCACCATGTTAACATCCACCGCCAATTTAATATTGTTACCACAAACTTTGATATATATTGGTTTAACATGCCCACCAGAACTTTGTTTTAACATAAAAATTTAATATATAAAATAGTTTGGGGTCAGGATTAGCCTTTAACCTTGGCCTAAGGATTGGGGTCGAGGGTTAACCCTGGTCCCAATCCCCTCTCACAAATGTATTAAAGTTTAAATATGAGTGGAATACAATAAGGTTAAGAAAAATGCAGAGAGAGGATGGTAAATGGCATGGCTATGTAGTTGGAGGTCATGTTTTCGACCCCCGAGGCTACTGCTCTACCCTTAACAAAATTTTACATGGCCACCATGAGGCCATGTGGCAGCCTTTGGTTGGCCCACATGGTGCCTTCTGGTTGGTCCACCAAATCACACCAATTAATCAATGAAAATCCACCATATTTCACCCAATAGATTTCTGACAAGTGGAAAACAGAGATAGGCTGGAGGAAATAGTTAGCATGTATAGTCAGGGTCCATTCATCAGCACAGACTATTGACAGTGTAACCTTGCTCATCCAAAACACAATTTTTTTTATCTTTCCATAAACAAACATAACGTGATTGTAGGAGCATACAATGTCGGTTTTTCATGAAACTAGTTGCGCTATATTTAGAATGACGAGATCTATGCGGTCGTTCAAATTCAGAACCATTCCAACAACTTTCAATTTTTGAGCATTAAATTGATCTTCATATTCCTCTATCCTTCCTTCCACACATATATGCTCCAATATCTCATTTTGGTGCCTCATGGAATTCTACTTGTATCACTTGATCATGCGCATCCTTCCTCAAACCCAAAGATACTTCATATTCCATAATCTGTTCACAACAATCTTTATTTTCAATATCAATTTGAGGTTTCTCACCCAAAATCCCCTTGCTATCTCTCAAGGAAACCTCTTTCTCTTCATTTCCCTATTATTCACATATGACAATTTCTTCACTAGCTCCTTCCTTCATAATCTCTTTTTGAAAATGATCTTCTATAGTAGATATCACTTGATGATCTATCTTTTCTTTCATCAACATTCCACCAGATAATTTATTAGTCATCATATTCTCGTGCTCATTTAACAAAATCTAATTTTATAAAGGAAAATCAATTACCTCAACAATTTTCCCCATCTCATTTGGTAATGTATACCATATTTTCACTTCAATTTCATTTATGAAAAAATCCTTCTCACTCATCATTAGCACTTAATTATTGTTCTCTTACATTGCACGTTCATCTCTCAATGGTATCAAGGTGTGTTACTTGCCGTCCTTTTCAGAAGTGTATGTGTTTCTTCTTCCATCATGCATTGCTTTGATTTCATATTTCTAGGGTGAACTTAACAGAACATGATGTACATCCATGTACATGGCATCACAAAGTACTTTATTTTTTTAGCATCCAATCTCAAACTCTACTTCACATTGTTTGTTTAGAAATATATGATGTCCTTCTACAACCATGAAATTTTTATGGACTAGGATCCATTGCCCTATTTAGATTTATCTTCTCCACCATCTTTGTAGACCCCAAATTTTTAGTACTTCCATTGTCAATAACAACTTTACAAAATTTACCTGTCGATTTGAAGATGGTTCTAAATAATTCTTTTCTTTGTAGAGGCTTCTTAATCTCCTTGGAAAGTTTCAATAAGACTCTCTTAATTATAAGAGATTCTCCAACTTATGGTGCATTCTCATGTACACTCTATATCCATCTGTGCATTATGTACACATTAGAATGCACCATATCTATTTGTGCAGTGTGTACACTTCTTGTATTTGTGGAAGTGTTCTCTAGAAATTAATTTTCTTTGTGGTTAATTATGTTTCATTTGTTACATCTAGAAACAAAAGATCTTCCTCTACCTCTTTAATATGGTCTTCTTTCTATAAAATATCCTCTTCTTAATGATGATTATGGTTGATGGGAAAAATTTCCTTCTACTGCATGGTCTGGAAATATTCCTCGATTGTTTGTCTATCCTCTAATTCCCATTTTACTTCACCCCTTTTCTCTTTGGCTTTGTTATCTTACCAGATTCTCTTCTACCTTGAGAGCTATTCAGTCTGCTTCCTCAAGAATTATTAAAATAAAATTACTTAGCTCATCTTGGATATCATATACTAAACCATTAATATATAGAGCTACCTTTCCAATATATTCTTCTACATGACTATCCCTTATACTTATTTTATAAAATTCTTCTTTATACTCTTTCAGAAACATTGATTTTTTCTTGAGGTTTTTCATTTGTATAAAGAGATTTGACTGATAATATTGGGGTATAAATTTACCTTTTAATTTCACCACCATTTGATCCCAACTAGAAATCTTCTTTTTCCCTTTGTTCCTTCCCTCTACTTGCATATGATATCCCACCATAGTGACACCTGTCCCTTCAATCCGCTAACAACTTTTCACCTTCTTCTCATAGGCTACATTCTAGTGGTAAACATATTTAACCATGGTGCTAATCCAATCGATCAAATCTTCAACATTTAAGTTGATTTTGTACTTAGGAACTTCCAATCTTATTTTGATGCTTAATCCTACAATTATTTTAATCCTTTTTCTATTAGAGCTTGTTTAAAAACTTGAAGGTTTATTGAAAATTTGCAAGTAAATTTATGTCTTATAGGAAATGGATCAAGTTGCAAAAGCACATAAATTTTAATGTTTAAAACTTAGTTTGAAAAAAATAAACAAAGACAAATGAACCATACACAAAAACACAAAACAACAATTGATATCAAAGTTCACCCCTCCTAAGAGATGTCTTTGGGTCCAACTTCCAATGTTGGGCCTCTTCAATTATGTGCTCAAATATGTAATTAAGTAGGTTTATAATGCTCAGAATGAAAAAATAATTATTCCAATGGCTTCAAAAGGCCTAAAACCCCTATCCTGGCTCTCGTTGGGCTCAAAAAGTAAAAAAATCATCAAGTTATGGCTCTCCAAATGTTTTCTACTAATTGTTCTACAAAATATCAAAACTAGCTATCTATCATACGTCTTCCACCCTTCTGTAGCCCGCCAAGCAACAATTTTTCCTAGTGCTGAAAGGATTCATGCTAGAAATGGAGCAATTTTTAGGATGGTTAAATTTCCCACTAACCCACGTGCCCGAATTGTCGGCCCCGCCTTTTCTCACGTTGGCCGGGATAACCACCCGCCTCGCCACTCTGCACCTATTGTTATTGGTTGCAGTCACATTTCCACCATAGGTACGAGGGCTTGGGATAGAAACCTGCTCCTACCACTGTAGCCCTCGTCCATCTCTGCCGTTGGTTATATGGTTGCCACAGGACCAGGACTAGGGCCGAATACACTACTCCCTCCGCCATCTCCCTCATAGCATAGCTCTCACTCTAGTGGGAGCATAGATGACCATGGGTTAGGGATAGGCCCCAAGCTCCACCTTTGTTTCTCCTCCTTCCAGGGTTTGGTGGGATGCTGACAACCCGGGGCTAGGGCTTAGTCTCGACCCCTCTCCCCCAATGCTCAAACTTTAGTTCTTTATCATAAAACCGTCGACTAGATAGGTTAAGAAACATATGAAAATGAATTAATAGATCTTTATAGTGTTGTTTGATAGGTCATGTGTTTGATCCCATCGGGGCCTATGGGCCGAAACATAAAAAAATTAGCCAACCTTGAGGTGCCACGTGGCAACCTCTGGTTGGGCCATGTGGAATCCTCTCATTGGAACTTCAAACTGACATCACCCAATCAAAAGCAAGAAAATTTATGAATAGATGAGTGACATTTGTCAAGGACACGTTATACTTTCTCCCAATCATACGCCCAATCAACATACTAACATAAGAAGTACGAACTGCCCAGTCAACAGTCCAGTCAACACACTTGATTTTTTTTAAAGTGTTGATCCAAACAATCAGAACATCATAAATTGAGCATATAATATCGATTTTCATTGATTTAAGTGGCATGGGATTTAGAACAATGAGAGCTACGATATGGCACTAATTTCAAGCATTTTTTATCACTTTCTTTTTTTAGCACTTTTATGATCCCGTAGATCATTTGATTTGAAATTCAAAATTCTCCATTACAAGAGACAATTTTATCTCCTCTAGCTCTTGGAGTTGTAGCTTCTTGCCCATACCTGTAGCTTGGTCAGAACTGGGCTCTGATACTAATTGATCTGAAATTGGAGGAGAACTTCTCCTTCCTAAAAACTAACCATCCTGTGACACATTGTAAGTGAAAATGAGTCTTAATATATCAACAAGTTTTATGGTCGCTTCAAGGATAATAAGTTAGTTTTATCTGAGATTTAAACAAGCAACATATAATTATTTAAATCTTAAAGGAAAAAATGAAGAGAGACATCACATAATTTGGCGATGGAGCTCACCCCTCCCTTCGAGCCTACTAACACATTTAGACCACTCCATATATTTCAGTGATAAAGAGTACATAAAGTGCACTGAAAAAATGAGTGGTTAGTTTCCCATTGAAGGAAAATTCTCCTAAAAATAACCCTCACTCTAAAAAGCATGAAAACCTACTATCAGTCATGAAATTGTCAACAAGAAAAGGGTTCTCACATCAAGACCATGTACTCCATTTGAAAATGAGCATAACAAGTACAACAATTCCACTTTGAAATACTAAAAGATAAATTTCCTCAAAAAGACATAATGAGAAAAGAGAAACATGAACTACATCATAGATGTTACAGCTAATGTAGATAACATATGAAGGATGGAAAAACCCTACAAGGTGCTTTCCCCCTACAAGGTCCTTTTCCATGCTCAAAAAGCCTTATGCTCAAAAAGCCTTAAAAACTCACACCTCACTAGCTTGATCCAAGCCCCCATAGAATCAAACTTGCAAAACATCTCTTTGAAAGTGCTCCAATCAATTAATGGAGGCTTCCATTAGATTCAAAATGTACAAAAACCCCTATCTATACTCTTCTTTGGCTCCAAAAGGCCAAAAAATAATCAAGTTATTTCTCTCTCAAGTTTTTGTTGCTATTCGTCCTCCAAATTAGATGAACTTGCTAAATAAGTGACAAATATTCCCTTTAATCCGCTCGAGAGGTGACAAATTCACCTGAAATAGGTGAAAATTGTTGAATGGTTAGTTTGGCCATTAACTCCCACGCTCGGAATTTCAGCCTTACCTTTGGTCATGTCGGTCCATGTGGCTAGGTGCCGGGCTAACCACCCGCCCTGCCACTCCCTACCTACCGCTGTTGGTTGCAGTCACATTTCCATTATAGGGCTGGGGCCGGTGCTAAGAACCCACCCCCACTATTTTATCTCTAAGCCCTCCATCTATGGTTACATGAGGTAACATAGGGGAGGGGCCTGGGTCCAATACTCTCGCCCCCTCCACTAACCCTGAAACGACTCTGCCATGGTCTGTTGCATGGTGATAAGACTTGGAGCTAGGACCTAGAGCCCTGCCCCCTAATTCCTTAGTGCTTGGTCTGGTGGACAGTGATATGACTATGGGCTAGGTCTAGGTCCCAAGCTCCTGCCTCGTCGCTCCTCTACCACGATCATGTGGGATGTCGGTGACCAGGGGCCATGGCTTAGTCTTAGACCCTCTCCCCTAATGCGTGTTTAAATAAAATTTATCATAAGGTCGAGTGTATAGTATGGTAAGAAACATATCCATAAAGTAGTGGTAGATCTTGGTGATGTTTTTTGGAAGGTCACAGGTTCGATCCCACCGGGCTTGTGGGCCGAATCATAATTTTTTTAACCAACCCCAAGGTGCCACGTGGTGGCCTCTTGGTGGGCCATGTGGCATCCTCTAATTGGCCCTTCAAACTGACATCACCCAATCATATGCGAGCACGTGGAATAATAGATGAGTGACACTTGTCAAGGCCACATTGGTATTTCTCTCGATCATATGCCCAATTAGCATGTTGAAATCAGCAGTATGGACTGCCTAGTCAGCAGTCTAGTTAGCAAACCTGCAAATTTTAGTTGCTGAGCCAAACGATCATACGATATCGGTTTTCAGTGATTCAAATGGAATTGGATTTGGAACAATGAGCGCTGCAATTTGACACCAATTTGAGAAGATTATGGGAAATTTCATTTTTAGAAAAAAATTGATCTTTGGATCATACCCCCCCATTAGAAAATTTTGGACTCCAAAAATTTTCTTCTCCTAGCAAACAAAATGAGTAAAAGACTAAAAAAATTCCAAATCTCAATCCTTAATGATTTTTTTTTCAATTAATTCCTTCAAGGTCCAATCAAGGTACTGCACCTATGCTCTACTTGAAGACCTTACCTTCCTGTCAATAATCGAGCCATAATTCTTAAAACTATGTAGGAACAAAAACATCGATGGATGGAATCTGAAAATTATCTCCCAAATAATATTTCAAGGCTCAAACAACTTCATCTTGAAGTTCCCTTGTTGAATAAAAACTTGTATTTCCATCTTGGAAATCTGAAGCAATTCAATGCTTGTGATGCACTGATTTAAATTTTGTTTACTATCCTCAAACTCTGCTTGGAAACAAAAGTAATTTCGCTGGAATAATTCAATGACACAATTGGATTTGTCCACAAAACATAGTCATTTATTCTACAATATTTAAGAAATAATTCATTCACAACAAGCTTCATCTTGAACACTTTTATCATTGAGTACATGACGCAAATGTATACAATTGGGCGGCAAACAATGTTCATCCCAACAAGTCCTCAAACAACTAGACTCATAAACAAGAAAACATAACATGTCATGTCAATGAAAATCATACTTGTTGAAAATAGTGATTATTATTGTTTCACTTTACAAAGTACCCCAAAACACTTAATGATAACATCAAATATTTACATTTTACAAGCCAACAAACTATACAAACAATCTACCCAATCTTTGCATGTCTAAGGCTTATGGGTTCTCTTTCTACATGTTCTTTGCTTTAAAGGTTGCCTTGAGAACTATGTCAGTATCCTCTTTGACACCTATTTCCTTGCTTGCATTTATTTTCATAACCTCTTTATCCTTCGTGGGATGAAGTTATGGATGAAGTTTCCAACACCTTTCATTCCCATGCCCATGCATGTTACAATGGGTACAAAAGTACTTTCACTTTTTCCACCGACAAGGAAGTCTTCAAACTTTATGGAGGTTCTTCATGCTTGATGCCAAGAATTTGGTTCATTCTTTTGACCATCACCTTGTGTTGCTCACAATCAACCACATAATGGTCAACAGCATCACAAAAAGTGCAAGGATACATGTCCCAGAAATAATCAAAACTAACAAAATTTGGAAAATTACCATGAAATTTATACTAGTTCCATGTGCTGTAACTTTGACGATGTGGCCTAGAGGATGACATGAAAAGTCCTTTGAATAATTCATCTCTATTGGGATACAAATTGACATTAATATCAGTACCATCTTGGTGTGGCATATCATCATATGATGATTTTTTTGCCTCAAATAGTTTAGAAAACTCTCCAAACTCTTTATAAACATATCCCAATCCTTGATATTTCTCTCTCTTTCACCATAATAGGATTAGAGATTCCTTGGCCATTGATTCAAAGGCCTCCTCCTTCATAACCCATCTGAGCTAGAAACTTCATACCAATTCCTTTACTATGGCATTCAAATGTTGCAGAAGATGTGTTATTAACATAAATTGAAGGATTTGAACTAGAGATGCTGATTACCTCGGATTTTCCACCAATATTTTCTGCTTTAGATGCTGATGAATAATTTGAAGATGAATCAAGCCACCCACTTTTACCAACAAGAATATAATGAGAATCATTAAGATGTTGACAAAACTTACAAGAATTATTCTACACATAGGGTCCATAACTTATGAGTGGACCATGCCCACATATTGGCTTCACTTTGGAGGTATTATTTTCTTCTTCTAGAGTGGAAATTTCACCAACTTGTTCCTCAAACACATGCTACAACTGAAGGTGCATATGCCTCTTATCCTCTTCAGAAACTTCAATCATTATCCTCAATTCAACATGCTCCATTCAAAGAGACAAGTTCATCTCATCTAGCTCTTGGAGTTGTAGCTTCTTTCCCATACTTGCAACTTGGTCAGAACTGGGCTCTGATACCAATTGATCTGAAATTGGAGGAGAACTTCTCCTTCCTAAAAACTGACAGTCCTCTGACTCTTTGCAAGTGAAAATGGGTCTTAATATATCAACAAGTTTTGTGGTCTCTTCAAGTATAATGTGTTAGTTTCATGTGAAATTTAAACAAGTGACATATGTTCATTTAACTCATAAAGGAAAACATGAAGAGAGACATCAAAAATTTTGGTGATGGAGTTCACCCCTCCTAGGCTACATCTTTGGGCCTGCTAACACAACTATACCGTTCCATAGATTTCAGTGATAAAGAGTACATAGAGTGTGATGAGAAAATGAGTGGCTAGTTTCCCTTTCAAAGAAACTTCTCCTATAAATAAATATCACTCTAAAAAGCATGAAAACCTAAATTAAATAATGAAACAATCAACAAGAAAAGGGCTCCCTCAACAACACCTTGTACTCCATCTGAAAATGAGCATAAAAAGTACAACAATTCCACATTGAAGTAATAAAATTCCTCAAAAATAGATAATGAGAAAAGAGAAACATGAGCTCCATCATAGATTTCACAGATGCTACAGATAACATATGAAGGTTGGAAAACCCCTACAAGTTCCTTTCCATGCTCAAAAACCTTCAAAAACTACTTCAACCCACTGATTGATCCTGGCACCCATAGAATCAAACCCAGAAAAGGTCTCTTCAAAAGTTCTCCAATCAATTAACATAGGATTCCAATGTATTTAGAATTTCCAAAAAATTGTATTTGGACTCTTCTTGGGCTCTACAAGTCCAAAAACGTATCAAGTTATTTCTCTCTCAAGTTTTTTCTTCGATTCGTCCTCCAAATTGGATGAACCTATGAATTAAGTGACAAATTTTCCCTTTAATTCGCTCGGGAGGCAAAAAATTTACCCAAAATAGGTGAAAATTTTCAAATGGTTAGTTTGGCGATTAAATCTCGTGCTCAGAGTTTCGGCCCTGCCTTTGGTCATGCCAGCCCATGTAGCCAGGGGCCAGGCAAACTGTACACCCTGCCAACCCACACCTGCCACCATTGGTTGTGGTCACATTTGTACCATCGTGCCAAGGGACGGGGCTAAAAACCCTCCCCCACTATGGTAGCTCTGAGCCATCATATGGTGGTTACATGAGGTGCCATAGGATTGGGGCTAGGGTCTAATACTCCTTCCACCTCCACCATCCCCCAAACGACTCTGCCACAGTATGATGCATGGTGATAAGACTTGGGGATAGGGCCTATAGCCCCAACCCCTAATTCCTTAGCGCTTCGTCTGGTTGAAGGTGATATGACTATGAGATAGGGCTAGGCCTCGATATCCTACCTCTTTTCTCCTTTGCCACAGTCATGTGGGATGTCGACGACCAGGGTCCAAGGCTTAGTACCGACCCCTCTCCCCCAACGCACATTTGAATAAAATTTATTGTAAGTGCATAGTATGGTAAGTAACATATGCATGGCATAGTGGCAGAGCTTGGAGGTATTGTTTGTCGTCAGCTGTGTTCCGATTCACAGATTTATGGCCAAGCCAAATTTTGAACTATCCCCGACATGCCACGTGAGTTTTATGGTCAGGGGCTTGCCACCGTGGTATGCTTGCGGGGCACTTCAAACTAACATCACCCAATCAGATGCGACCAAGTGGACTAATAGCTGAGTGAAAATTATCGAGACCACATTGGTCTTGCTCCCGATCATGTGCCCAGTCAACATGATGACATCAATAGTATGGACTTCCCAGTCAGCAGTCCAGTTAGCACACCTATAAATTTTTTAGTTGTTGAGCCAAACGATCAAAATATCATAACTTGAGCATACAATTTCGGTTTTCAGTGATTCAAGTGGCGTTGTATTCATAAAAATGAGTACTATGATATGACACAAGTGTTGAAAGATTATGGGAACTTTCATTTTTGAGAAAAATTTTGATCTCCGGATCATAACTCCTCACTAGGAACTTTTAGACACCAAAAGTTGTCTTCTACTAGAAAAAAAATGAGGAAAAAGCTCAAAATTTTCCAAATCTCAGTCCTTAATGTTTTTTTTTCAATTGGTGCCTGCATTCTCTAATCAAGGTACTCCACCTATCCTCTGTGTGAATACCTTACCTTCCTATCAAGAATCAAGCCATAATTCTTAAAAATATGCAGAAAAAAAAACATTGATGGATGGAATCTGAAAATTCTCCCCCAAACCATCTTTCAAGTCTGAAATAAATTCATCGTGAAGTTCCCTTATTGACGACAAACTTGAATTTCCATCTTGGAAATCAAAAGCAATTCAATGTTTGTGATGCACTCATTCAACTTTGCTTTCTATCCTCAAACTATGCTTGTACACAAATGTACTTTGGATACAATAATTTAATGACACAATTGGATTTGTCCACAAAACATATTCATTTCTTGTAAAATCTTTAACAAATAATTCATTCACAACAAGCTTCATCTTGAACACTTGTATTGGTGAGTACATGATGTAACTATAGACAATTGGATGACAAACAATGTTTATCCCAACAAGTCCTCAAAAAATTGGTCTCATAAACAAAAAAATATAACATGTCATGTCAATGAAAAACATACTTGTTGAAAATAGTGATTATTCTTGTTTCACTTTACAAAGTACCCAAAAACAGGTAGTGACAACAAGAATTATTTACATTTTACAAAGTAACAAACTATAAAAACAATCTACTAAACCTTTACCTCTTTAAGGCGTATGGGTTCTCTTTTTGAATCTTCTTTGCTATGAAGGTTGCCTTAGGAACTATGCCAGTATCCTCTTTTCTAAATGTTTCTTTCCTCACATTGGTTTTCATAACCTCTTTATCCTACTTGGGATGAAATTCTGGATGAAGTTTCCAAAACCTTTCATTCCCATGCCCACGCATCTTACGGTGGGTACAAAAGTACTTTCGGTTTCCCACCAACAAGGAAGTATTCGAACTTGATGGAGATTCTTCATGCTTGACGCCAAGAATTTGGTTCATTCCTTTTACCATCACCTTGCATTTCTCAAAATCAACCACACAATGGTCAATTGCATCATGAAAATTTCAAGGATACATTCCCACAAATAATCAAAGTTACCAACATTTGGAAAATTCCCATGACATTTATACTTGTCACTTGGGATGTAACTTTGATGATGTGGCCTCGACAAAGAAATGAAAAGTTATTTGGAGAATTTATCTCTCTTGGGAGACATTGACATTATCACTACTATATTGGTGTGAAATATCATCATTTGATGATTTCTTCGCATAAAATAGTTTAGAACGCTCTCCAAACTCTTTATGACCATATCCCAATCCTTGATATTTTGGTCTCTGTTTCACCATAATAGGATTATAGATTCATTGGCCATTGATTCAGAGGTCTCCTCCTTCATAACCCATCTGAGCTAACAGCTTCATACCAATGCCATTAGTATGTTGTTTAAAGGATACAAAAGATGTGTTGTTAACATAAGCTAAATAATTTGAGCTAGAGATTATGATTACCTCCTTGGATTTTCCACCCATATTTTATGCTTTAGATGCTAATGATGAATTTGAAGATGACTCAAGCCACCCACTTTTACCAACATGCATATAATGATAATATTTGAGACGCTGAAAAAAATCACAAGAATCATTCTCCACATAGGGTCCATAACCTATGTTTGCACCATGCCCACATATTACCGTCACTTTGGAGGCATTGTTCCTTAAACACATGCTGCAACTGAAGGCACATATGCCTCTTCTCCTCTTCAAAAACTTCCAGAATTCTCCTCAATTCAAAATTATCCATTTGAAGAGACAAGTTCATCTCCTCTAGATCTTGGAGTTGTGGCTTCTTATCCATACTTGCAACTTGGTCAAAACTCGACTCTGATACCAATTGATCTGAAATTGGAGGAGAAATTCTCATTCCTAAAAACCGACCGTCCTCTGACACTTTGCAAATGAAAATGGATCTTAATATATCAACATGTTTTATGGTCTCCTCAAGGATAATGAGTGAGTTTCATGTGAATTTTAAATAAGAGACATATCATCATTTAACTCATCAAGGAAAACATGAAGAGAGACATCACATAATTTGATGACAGAGTTCACCCCTCGTGGGCTACATATTCGGGCCTGCTAACAAAGCTAGACTGCTCCATATATTTCAGTGATAAATAGTACATAAAGTGTGCTAAAAAAATGAGTGGCTATTTATCCTTCAAGGAAACTTCTCCTCCAAAGAAATCTCATTCTAAAAAGAATTACAACCTACAATTAGTCATAAAATAGTAAACAAGAAAAGGGATCTCACATCAAGACCTTGTAATCCATCTGAAAATGAGCATAACAAGTACAACAATTCCACATTGAAGTACTAAAAGAGAAATTTCCTAAAAAATATATAATGAGAAAAGAGAAACATGAGATGCACTGTATATTCACAACTACTGCAGATAACATATGAAGGTTGGGAAAAATATACAAGGTCCTTTCCATTTTCAAAAGCCTTCAAAAAATACTTCAACCCACTGATTGATCCTGGCACCCATAGAATAAAACCTACAAAAAATCTCTTCAAAAGTTCTCCAACCAGTTAACAGAGGCTAAAATTAGATTCAAAATGTCCCAAATCCCCTATTTGGAATATTCTTGGGCTTCAAAAGGTCAAAAAATCATCAATTTATTGCTCTGTCAAGTTTTTGGTACTGTTCCTCCTCCAAATTAAATGAACCTGCTAATTAAGCGACAAGTCCGCCCTTTAAACTGCCCAGGAGGCGGAAAATTTTCCACAATAGGTGAAAATAGTCGAATGGTTAGTTTTGAAATTGAATCCCGTGCCAATAATTTTGGCCCCACCTTCGGTCATGTCGGCCAATGTAGCTGGGGGCTAGGCTAACCGCCCGCCTCGCCACTCTGCACCTCCTGTCGTTGGTTACGGTCACATTGCCACCATAGGGCGGGGAGCCAGGGCTAACAACCTGTCCTTATTGCTCTATATTCGAGCCCTCCGTCGATGGTTACATGAGGTGCCATAGGACTGGGGTGAGGGTCCAATACTCTCGCCCACTCTACCAACTCCCAAACGACTCCGCCATGGTCTGATGGACGGTGATAAGACTTGGGGCTAGGGCCTAGAGCCCTGATCCCTCATTCCTTAATGATTGGTTGGGTGGACGATGATATGACTATGGGCTAGGGCTAGGCCTTGAGCTCCTCCCTCATCACTCCTCTACCACGGTCCTGTGGGATGCCGACGACTAGGGGCCATGGCTTAGTCCCGACCCCTCTCCACCAACATGAATTTGAATAAAATTTATCATAAAGTCAATTCCATAGTATGGTAAGTAACACATGCATGAAATCTTGGTAGAGCTTGGCAGTTTTTTTTGGCAGGTCATGGGTTTGATCCTACTGGGCTTGCGAGCCAAACCATAAATTTTTTAACTAACCCCGAGGTACCACGTGATGGCCTCTGGGTTGGCCAAATGACATCCTCCAATTTTCCCTTCAAATTGACATAACCCAATCAGATGCAAATAAGTGGAATAATAGTTGAGTGAAACTTGTCGAGGCAACATTTGTATTGCTCCCATTTGTATGCCTAGTTTGCATGCTTACATAAATAGTAAAGACTTCCTGGTCATCAGTCCAGTTAGCACACTTGCAATTTTTTTAGTTTTTTTAAGCATACAATATCAGTTTTTAGTGATTCAAGTGGTTTTGGATTTAGAATGATGAGCACTACGATCTGACACCATTTTCGAAATATTCTGGGCACTTTAATTTTTGAGCAAAATTTTGATCTCTAGATCATTCTTCAACATCAACTTCTTGTTTTTTTAGGACTCTTCTTGATCACTAATTGGCCGGTTTCAACACCTCTACTTCATGTCATATCCATTGCATCTAATATTGTTTGTATGATCCTTATTTATTCGAGCAATATTTAGTTGGTTGTTGGTATTCGTTGGCCTATTCCCGCTCCTCTTACTTCTCTATCTTTAGGTGGCATGTTTTTCATAATTTATTTTACAAGTAATTTACATCTTAAACAACTTCTCTCCTTCCTCTTTTCTTTTATTATTTTTATATCAAGGAAGAAACACTCTCAATTTATTATACTTTATATCTATTAAGATGTGTAATAACATATGCATACCAAACAAGCAACATGCTTACAAATTTTCAATTTCAACCCAAAACTTGAATTTCTAATTCCTAGAAGACATAACCTTATATGGAGTTAAACCTACTCTTAGTCATTTATGCCTTTCTATCCCTTAAAAAAACAAATAGAAAAAGATTAAAAAAATGTAAGCAATGAATGCATTGTTTGTCACCTGGAAAAAAACAAATTAAGAAAAAAGAAAAGAGCCTTCAAACCATCCTAATGGAACCACTTACGACCCAACAATTTGGTTAGGCACCATACCACTACTATAGGCTTTGTAGAGATGTGTTTAGAGTTTTTTGTTGTACAAATGGTTACATAAGAGTGAATCAATCACCAAAATTTGAATTTATATCTCCAGTAGGACCATGGAATAAAACATTACAGCCAGAACTAAAATTATTGTAAAGGTTATCACTTTATTTTTAATCCAAAACTAGTTTTTGAATAACCTTGCATTCACATAACTAGGGCCTTCAATATATTTTTGATCAAAAATTCCAACATTATTCCTAACTCCAAGGTGTTCATAGATGAATCATCAAATATCTTCCACTTCCTTAGGATTGTTCCGATGTCATTCCTAAACGGTCCTCATTGTCCTTAGGTTCAACATCAGAAGGTTTCCACTACTTTACCAATTTCTCTAGAACAATAACTACATAACCCATATCAGGGCATGCATTAGACTCTCATTGATTGCAATGCCAAGAAAGCTCAACCATGACATTAACGCTTTTCAAGTTCTCATTGGTTTATTGGAGTATTTAATATCATGTTTTTTTTGCACCACACCACGCTTCAAGGTAGCAACCACAAAGAATATACTACACATTCCTCATGTTGTAATCCAACATAACATTTTTATTTTCTTTTGATGAGAAATGACCCTCGTCAAGTTCAATGAGATATTATCCTTTGGGCCACACCCAAATAATCATGCACATGCATGTCCATTGGTTCAATACAATTTATGATGAAAATCACATAAATTTTCTCCCAACACAACATCTGACCATTGCTCTATAAAGAAGACAGTATGAGTATAGTCATGGAGCACACCAATTCAAACTCTTTGATAGGATCAAAACACAATCCAATCAGTGATTT
Source organism: Pinus albicaulis (assembly GCA_034641835.2). Classification (NCBI taxonomy): domain Eukaryota; kingdom Viridiplantae; phylum Streptophyta; class Pinopsida; order Pinales; family Pinaceae; genus Pinus; species Pinus albicaulis. The sequence continues at coordinate 619,909,499 of CM076581.1, forward strand.
ATCTTCCTTGCTTCTGTTATCACTCCGAATCTTTCCAGGAAATGATTGTGAAAAAACCTGAGGTAACCTCTAACCAGTTTGAGATGGAAAGCTAGCCCTTCAATTTAGAGAGGGATATCCCTTTGACTTTGCTACTCTAGGTCACAATAATAACATGTCTTCAATATGCTAAGTGGGCATATCTAGTATGATTAATAATGAATTGGTTGGAGAATGAGAAACTATACCATTGGGATTGGAGTCATAAGGTTCATCTCAATGAAATTTACAAGAAATGGTGGCAATATATACAGGGATTAAAGGCATAAGACAATGTCCACTTTAGACTTTCAAAATATCTAGCTGGTGAGTATGAGGAAACAATCCATTACACAAAGCAACAATTAAATTTTGGGTAACTTTAGAGGATAAAAATTAAATATTTGGAACAAAAACACAGTAGAGCATCTAAGAAGATGAATTCTACTTATTTATAGATCTTTTTCAAATATGAAGAGATAATAAACATGAGAATTACAAAGAAAATGTACAACATTAGGAGGATTGATTGGTAGACGTTTCCAATAGAGTCTCCTATAAGCACGTCAAGAACTTCTATCTTGGGTTTTCCATTAACATCAAGAAACCAAATATACAAAATATAGTATTTTTTTTGCCAAGGACCAACCATGATCTATTAAAATTCCTCTAATTTAGACAAAAATTACATAAGTTTTGAAATCCACAATTTCTGGAAAGTTTTTAATACAAAATACTAAAAATATATGAATATCCTACCAAGATCCAAAATAAATGGATCTGAAAACCTCCTCATCCATCTTTAGTTTGTCGTCAAGTTGAATTGATGAGGTGGCTCTCCAATTGAAAGTTGATTGGGCATTTTTTCTAAAAATAAAAAATTAAATCTGGCGAATTTTTGAAAAATAGGCTTCAAAGATCCATTCTAATCTCTCAAACAATAATAGCTATGTAAAAAATGAAAGAGATTTTTGTAAATTATCCTGTTCCTAACAAAAGCAACATTTTTTTAAAAATTCATCACCACCTTCTCATAAATTGCACTCAAATTTAATGACTAAAACAAGAAATCATTAAATATTTAAATCTGGAAAAATGGGTGTTGAGCTACCTTTTTGTCCAGATTTTTATGATTTTTATCAAATGATTATATGCTTGTGACTAGTATTTTTAATCAGTATTATCTTATTAAGCTGATAGTTAGAGGCATTTAGAGGAAATAGTAATTAAATTATGAATTCTTCTTGTTAAGTGTTTTGTGTCTAAATTTCATTAATAATATGCCATCTTGGTGGTAGGAGAATAAGTTATGTACTAGCACCAACAGTGTAGGAATGCTTCCTGAAACAAATTTGAGTATGGATTCATATCGTGAATAGAAGAAACAGCCTGAATTCATGACAAATATTGAATAACTATATTTTGCACCTTTTCCCGAGTCTCAAGATGAGATTGTGTGTGAATATTGCTGAAGAACATCCATGCAATGTCATTTTTATGCTGAGAATGAGGCAAAGCTAGAAAGCTTACCAGTGATGCAAAAAATGATGTCCTAGATGAAGAGAAAGGTCGTGTACAAGATATCACTCTTAAACTGAATATCATTAGTAGGGAAGTGGTAATCCGATTAGTTGAAATCTACGAGAAATGGAAAGTGCATATATGTGTGTCTTTTGTGTTTTTCTTGTCTATGAACAACCAAGGAGGAGAGAAGGTGCAACCTGTGTGGAAGCTAACACTTGTGTTAGAAGAAATTGGCCACAATGGGAAACGAGAGAGTTGTTGCAGAAAATATGACTTTTAATCACAATATAGCAAAAAAAGAGATGGAGGCTATTAGGTTGAATATATATTGTGGTTCTGCCAACACTACGTGTTTTCCACATCAAGAAGTTATGGTTGAGGATGAAAATATTAGTCTTGATAGCGATAAGGAGATTCAAGGGTTTCATGTGGCGAGCCATGGCTTGAAGATTGCTTCATCATTGATAAATGAGACGTGGACCTTGATTGAAACCTTTTTGAGCAATCGACCATTTTATATACCCGAAGGAAACAATGTTGCGGATACCAAGAAGATTGAAGTCCTATTGGATTCCATATTTTGGTCAACTTAACAGCAAGTAGTTCCACATCCTCCTTGATTCATGTGAAAACCTGCTGGTAGAAGGGCCCATGCTGACAACACCAACACCAATAGGATTCACATTGGAAGATAGATTGCTTCTTCTAATGTCCATCTTCAAATGGAATAAGAGATGATTATATCACTTGAACATGTTAGTTACAGACCTGGTTATGGAATCATCATGGGAAGCCTTGGAAAATATCTGAGTCGACCTCCACTTCTTGCGTTTATATGGGTAGTTTGTAGAACACACCAGCAAATTTTTGAAGCAATTGGCAATACTTAAAACTTTTCTCTACCTCCCTCTCGTGTCAAGAGCTCAAGTCATAGTGTATTAATTCAAAGTTTCTAGCTTGCATTTCCTTTGACTAGGATTGCTAGTCACGACCATCTCACTGCACATATCTCTTTAGGCTGGCGACATCAATGATTTAATATACATACATTCAAAAAATGCATCCTGCATCAAATCCAAATTTATCTAAATGAAATTTCTTCATTAGAAATACTTTTGAAAACAAGACACATGATATGGTCAGTTCACTCATTGTTAAGCTCATCCTGACCGGTTTTGTATTTATGGGAAATCGTAGATCCATGTGAATGCACTTAGCAATCGTACCTCCACATTTTGGTTGATAATCGTTGTTTAGCTCTAATTTTATGAGTTGTGAAACCATAAGTCTGAGCAAGTAGTGGCAGTGCTGCTTCTATAAAACGGAGGGCTGTGCACAGGAGGACCCCAATTCTCAGATCCAGATTTGACATCTAATTTGCAGAGTAGAGGACAAAATATTGTAATGAGAGCTAGCTGGTAAAAAGTTAGAATTGTTGTTGTCTATGACTTATGTCAATCGATTTCCAAAAGTTGTTTTAAAAATATCCATGATCAGTTTCAAGTTGTGAGTAGAAGCATTGTTTCCATAGTTGATTACGAGTTCTGTCTTTGATGTTTTAAATCCTTCTTCAATTGCAGTAAGTCAAATTACTCCAGGTGTGGGAGGGCCCACCACCTCTAGAGATAAGCTTCATTAAACATTTCATATACCTATATTACATAATTTAAGGCTTTATCTCCTATGTTAAAGATCTCTGATTCATTCTATAACATGAGTTCACATTCTAACACATAGCCATGCTCAGTTTCTCTACTTGAGTCACATTTATTCATATTTATAATTGGAGCATCCACGATATAGGAATATAATGATTTTTGAGTTTGATATATGGTGTGGATTTGAATATGAATATATGGTTTGAAAGGTTCTGATTGTAATTACAAATGAATTTGTGCTTGGTAGCAATAGTTGTTGTGTTCTTCATTGGAATTGTGTGATTTATCTCCAGCATTATGATTGCTTAATTCAAGTCAATTTCAAGTAGTATCATTTAATTCAATCATAGTGATTTAATTCAAGGCATTTGATTTGGAACATCAATATTTTTCTAGTATAATCTAGATTTATTTTCACATGATAGAATACGTTTGATTTCCATTCCCAGTGTTGTAGCATAAATATTTACTTCATAGCAGTGTGGTTTGAATGTATTTTATTTTTGAACAAAATAGCCTAGTTTGACAGTTCAAGATTTGATTCTAGTTTTCTTTTTCAAGTTGTAGCATTACATTTTGATTTCATGGATATTAGGTTTAATGATTGCTTGCCTCTACCTTTTGAATAATTAGAGTTTGAATTTCCTTCTTTGAAAAGGTTTTATTTCAATAATTGTACTTAAATTTGTTTTCATCAAGCCTTTGATTTCAGTGGGTTTGTCTTTCGATTGCAGAAATTTAGAATAATTTATAATATGAAACAGAATGTATTGAGTTAAATTGATTTCCTTTAGATTGCTTATGTTAGAGTGAATAATTTTGTTATGAGAGTGAGATGAGTGCTAGTTCACTTAATTGATAGAGGAGTGTTTTCATCATTCTATACTTAATGACCATTATTAAGGAAACTTATATACTTTGACCATTAAGCTGAACCAAAAAACAATACAACTCATGTTTACTACTCCCGGATTGAAAATTAAATATTAGGAGATTTAATTCACCAATTAAAACTCTCAACATTTTGGTGCTGTTTCCAGGGAGTCGTATTTTGGTTCAGGTAATATTTTTATTACATAGTTTCAAGGGTATTGCAGGGTAGTCAAATGGCGGAGAGAGTAAAGTAAGATGTGAGTGAAGAGCCACCCATCCACTATGGCGGGGTTGCTCCAAAGTCTGATCACATTTTCTTATCTTTGAACTTTTATTTCCTTTCCTTTATATGTAGAAGTAGAAGCAGGCCTTTGAATAGTCTGAAACATTCTGCGAGACATTTAATTTTCGAATTGTTTTTCTTTCAATAGATTAAATAGTACTATGATCCGAAATTTTCCCCAACACATTGGTCCTTTCCTTTTATGCAAATTTGTTTTTTTGCAAGTGTGGTGAGCTTTATTTCACCCAATAGCTTTTAAATTCATTTATCTTCAACGTCATATTATTTTTTTGGGTTGCTATAAGAACCTCTGTTACTAATATGTGTGTGGAGACAGGGACTATCAATCAACTAGATGGAATTGAAGATGATAGCAAGTATGAAAGACCTCCCTCAAGCCCTAGCAGCTGTTGGGATCTTGAGATCTACCTCTCAGGAAGAGAAATTCTTTACAATAGTCAAGAACTTGTCCATTTCTCCAACACCAAAAGAGGATTTGGAAGTCTCTTTTGATTTCCCTTACCAATCATCTAAGGAGACAAATGAATCATGCACTATAATCAATGGAGAACATCCACTGGAACCTGAGATCTAGGAGTTCTTGACACGTCTATCTGAAGATCCGAAATGTAATCAAGAGACTATTCACCCTAAAGAGGACAATTGACATGACATGGAAGAGGATGTGTAGCATGGGCCAAAAGAAGAAGTGGACCAAGACCACCATGATTACATCGAACATTGGTTCTGAAAAATGACTCATGTAGGGAATCATTCTTCTCTTCTAAAACTCTTGTTATCATATCATTTACATGTGTTTGTTTTTCATGCTCATGCACACTTCCAAGTTTATATGTCAAATCTGAGCATGAATATATATTTGTACCTGATCTTCACATGGATGCATTGGAAGTACCCTATACTTAAAAAGGAGTCTTATGCTTTTCAGGATAGAGTAGGGTAGAGGAATAAATTAATGCTATGAATGAAAGATGTTACAATAATGCTATTATGGTTTTGATATTTGGCCACTGAAACTTATTTTGATCCACCTTAGTTATTAACACACACATCAGTGACAAATATTTTTGAGTTTGATTCACTCTCATACTTCATGAATTTGAAAAATTAACCATGATTAATCATTCTAATAAGTTGTCATCCGAGATATATATTTTCAATTTTCCTTAGAGGTACTATTGGAGAACTCCCTATGGTCGATCACTCTTGTAAAGGTCATAATAAGCTATTCATGAGAACACTAGCATTATTAACTCAAGGAATATTGCAATCATTATTTGGGATATTTTCAATAAAACTTTAGGGTATAGGAACTAGCCAGTAATGATTAGTCATTAAATTTTTTTTTCATGCCATCCCGTGCTCTTAAGGAGTAGATCTGTCTCCCCACTTATTAAGTAACCTTTAAGGTTAATCATAATCAGAGCTTAAAAAATATTTAGGGGAGGATAGGAGGTCTTGTAATGAGCCGACCTATCATGATCATGGGACCTAACATGCATGACATTGCTTTTGCTGGTCACCAAGCCATAGTAATGGATTTAAACCAAAAAGCTAGAAGATAGGAGGTCTCATCACGAGCCGACTTGTTCATCCATGTTACTTCTTGTGAGTGGAATTTCCATTAGATGGTTACCAAGGCAGGACAATGGCCTTCATCTAAAAGTCAAATAATCTAACTCTAAATATATAGCTAGTAAGTGGGACATAGGCATTTCGTTGGGTTAAAAGACATCCCTTCCGAGGTTATGGACACCTGTGGGTAGCAGGTCCATGTCTATGGTATTAAATTTAATTGCATACTATGATTTTCTTGGTTATCCTTTTCTTTCCCTGAAACTCATCATTTTATTTCTTGGAAAATGGTTTTAAGATGATTTGGACATGATGCTTTGAGTTCTATTTTTCAAAAAATTGGAATCTTTAATGATGTGGTACTCGTAGTGAAGGTAATAATTTGTAATGATTAATAAGAAATTTAGTTTTCATGTAGATGACAACAAAATTTAGAGTTTTTAATGAAGAGGTCGTTGATTGGTCCAGGAAGTTTCATATTGCTCTATTTTTATTTCTCTTCTCTGGCATCATAACTCACTTCAATTTTTCATGGTGTCTAGAGTGATGGATTACTCAGCGATGAATACTCATAAGGTGTTGATTTCAAACCATGGGTATTGATTGTGATCGCCTCTAAATACATGCTACATAGTCTAGGTACAAAATTGCTATAGTTGCAGACTCCTTGAAATTGCACATTTTCAGCAAAAACTTGATTTTTATCATAAGAATTTGGGCAGAAACAAAATAGGGAGTTCATTTGAGACAAGACAATAGGTATGTGCAATACTCTTTTCTCTATGATGTCTGGTTTATGTACCTGATGATGATACTTTAATTAAAATTGTAACATGGTTTTAGCTGGCATTGTAGTAGCTATGGTGCAGGCTAATGAATGTTTAAATGACAGGCATATTTATATTTCCTTGCTGAATTTTTTTATGACACTCTTATCAGAAAGCATAGTTTTCTCTTCAGAAATTTCCCCTGACTTCTTTCATAGTCTTACAATTTAAAGGTTTGGATTACACGAGGACATGCAAGAAGATCAGCGGGGGGGATGTTGAGCTGCCCTTTTGTCCATATTTTTATGATTTTTATCAAATGATTATATTCTTGTCACTAAGTGTTTTAATTGTTATTATCTTATTAAGATGATAGTTAGAGGCATTCAGAGGAAATAGTTATTAAACTATGAATTATTCTTGTTAATTAATTTGAAGAGTATTTTATGTAAATTTCATTAATAATATGCCATCTTGGAGGCAGGTGAATAAGTCATGTACTAGAAGTGCAAGAATTCTACTCGAAGCACATTTAATTATGGATTCATCTCATGCACAGAAGCATCAGCTCGAATTCGATGTCAAAGATAGAAGAACTACATTTTGCACCTTTTCCCGAGTCTCAAGATGAGATTGTGTGTGGAGATTTCTCAACAACACCCATGCAATGTCATTTTTATGCTGACAATGAGACAAAGCTAGAAAGCTTACCAGTCATGCAAAAATGATGTCCTAGATGAAGAGAAAGGCCGTGTACAAGTTATCACTCTTAATAAACCATGTAAAATGAATATCATTAGCAGGGAAGTGGTAATCTGATTAGCTAAAATCTACAAAAAATGGAGAGTTCATATATATTTTATATGTGCATATTTTGTTTCTTTCTTATCTATGAAAAACCAAGGAGGAGAGAAGGTGCAACTCTTGTGGAAACTAAAGCTTGTGTTAGAAGAAATTGGCCATAATGGGGAAGGAGACACTCACTGTAGAAAACATAACTTGTAGTCACAATGTAGAAAAAACGTAGATGGAAGCTATTAGGTTGAATGTATATTGTGTTTCTACCAACACTACATGTTTTCCACAACAAGCAGTTATGGTTGAGGATGACAAGATTAGTCTTGATAGCGATTAGGAGAATCAAGGGTTTTGTGTGGCGAGCCATGGCTTGAAGATTTCTTCATCATTGATAAATGAGATGTGGACCTTTATTGCAACCTTGTCGAACAATCGGGTATTTTATATACCTGGAGGAAATAGCATTGCGAATACCAGGAAGATTGAAGTCCTGTTGGATTCCATATGTTGGTCAACTTAACAACAAGTAGTTCCTCATCCTCCTTGTTTCATGTGACAACGAGCTGGCAGAAGGGCTCACACTGATAGCCCCAACACCGATAGTATTCACATTGGAAGATGGATTGCTTCTTCTGATTTTCATCTTCAAAAGGAATAGGAGATGATTATATCGGTTGAATAGGTTACTTACAAACCCATTTATGGAATCAATGTGGGAAGCCTTAGCGTATAATCGAGTCGACCTCTACTAATTTTGTTTATATGGATAGTTCGTAGAATGCACCAACAAAATTTTGAAGTGATTGGAAATAATTACAACTTCTCTCTACCTCCCTCTCGTGTCAAGATCTCAAGTCACAACACATTAATTCAAAGTTTCTAGCTTGCATTTCGTTTGACCACAATTTCTATTCATGACCATCTCAACGCAAATATATCTTTACGCTGGCCACATCAATGCTTTAATATACATACATCCAAAAAATGTGTCCTGCATCAAATCCAAATTTACCCAAATGTGATTTCTTCATTAGCAATACATTTGACAACAAGACACGTGATATGGTCAGCTCACTCATTTTTAAACTTGTCCTAGCTAGTTTTGTATTTATGGGAAATCACATATCCATCTGAATCCACTTAGCAATCATACCTCCTCATTTTGGTTGAGAATCGTTGTTTAGCTCTAGTTTTATGAGCCGTGAAACCATAAATTTGAGCAAGTAAGGGCAGCGCTGCTTCTATAAAATGGAGGGCTGCGCATAGGAGGACCCCAATTCTTAGATCTAGATCCAACATCGAATTTTCAAAGTAAAGGGCACAAGATTGTAATGGGATATAGCTGGTAAAAATTTAGAATCGTTGTTGTCTGTGACTTATATCAATCTATTTCCATATGTTTTTTTAAAAATATACATGATCGCCTTCAAGTTGTGAGCATAAGCATTGTTTCCATGGTTAATCATGAATTCTGTCTTTGATGTTTTAAATCCTTCTTCCATTGCAGTAATTCAGCTTACTCCAGGCATGGGAGGGCCCAACACCTCTGGAGATAAGCTTCATTAAACATTTCAGATAGCTATATTGCATAATTTAAGGATTTCTCTCCTATGTTGAATATCTCCAATTCGTTTTATAACCTGAATTCATATTTTAACACAGATCCATGCTCTGTTTCTCTAATTAAGTCTCACTTATTCATATTTATAATTGGAGCATCCACGATATAGGAATAGAATGATTTTTTATTTTTATATATGGTGTGTATTTGAATATGAATATATGGTTTGAAAGGTTCCGATTTTAATTACAAATTATTTTATGCTTGGTAGCAATAGGTGTTGTGTTCTTCATTCGAATTGTGTGATTTATCTCCTGCATTATGATTGTTTAATTTAAGTCAATTTCAAGCAGTATCATTTATTTCAAGCAACATGAATTAATTCAAGGCGTTTCATTTGGAACATCTATATTTTACTAGGATAATCTAGATTTATTTTCACATGATAGAATAAGTTTGATTTCCATTCCCAGTGTTGTAGCATAGAGATTGACTTCATAGTAGTGTGGTTTGAATGTATTTTATTTTTTAACAGAATAGCCTAGTTTGACAGTTCAAGATTTGATTTTGGTTTTCTTTTTCAAGTTGAAGCATTAAATTTCAATTTCTTAGACATTAGGTTTTGATGATTTCTTGCCTCTACCTTTTGAATAATTAGAGTTTGAACTTCCTGCTTTGAAAATGTTTTATTTCAATAATTGTACTTAGATTGATTTTTCATCAAGCCTTTGATTTCAGTGGGTTTTTCTTTCAATTGCAGAGATTTAGAATAATTTAGAATACAAAACAGAATGTATTGAGTTAAATTGATTTCCTTTAGATTTCTTATGTTAGAGTGAAGAATTATTTTATGAGAGAGGGATTTGTGATAGTTCACTTAATTGATATAAGAATGTTTTTATCATTCTGTACTTAACGACCATTATTAAGGAAACTTATATACTTTGACCATTAATATGAACCAAAAACACAGTACAAATCGTGTTTACGACTCCTAGATTGACAATTAAATATTAACAGCTTTAATTCACTAATTAAAAATCTCAACATTATTCAAAACTATTTTTATTTAAAGATTAGCCTAGCTGATAGAATTATGTAGTTAAAGATTATCTTGTTGTTTGATAGCACAAATGTATTTTTAATAAAATAGAGTGTGAGTTAGGATGTGTGATCATAGTTTGAATAGTGACTGATTTCATTTCCATTTCTTCTAAAGTTTGGTTATGCTTTAGAAGAATAGAGAATATGTTTGATTGTGCAAGGAGGAATTGTAGTTTAAACATTGATTAGTTTAGTTTTCATTGGTAAGTTTAGTTCCCATTTATTTTTGAGTTTTGGTTATTAACTCGTCATTATGTACTTATACAGAGTCATTTTATACTTAAACAGAGTGATTCTGTACTTAATAGGTCGTGATATATTATATTTTATATGAATGACCAATGATGATACGACGACATATTGATGGTTGTAGCTTAGTTCTGAGATTGGTTTGAATTATTGTTTCCTCATTTCATGCACCCGAGGATTAAAATCTGTCTTGTTTGGATTTTTTATTTTCCTTAATTTTAGAATCGCTTGAATTAGAATTAGTTTTGTTTAAGATTTAAATTAGAATAATTTTGATATTGAATGATAATTAGTTTTTTATGATTTCATATTTCTAAATTTTATTGTTTGAATTACAGTTAAGTTTTACTTGCATTGAGATTAAGTTTGAATGGTTTACTTAGATTGAGATTAAAATTGCTTATTTTCATTCTGTACTTAATTCAGAAAAAAAGAATTTGATGTTAATTTAGGTTAGATTCTTTGATCCTCGGTTACTTGCACTTGCGCCTCTAAGTCTTACGACCCTCCAACAAAATATAATAAAATATTCCTGGCGGTTAGATCTAGATCTTGGTTAATAATATTTTATTATTCGCCATTATCGAGTATAACTCAATATTTTGCTATAAATAGAAGGGTTTTCCCATTCATTCTTCACTTTGATCCCTTTCATTGTCATGCTTTGATCATTCTCATTGATGCTGCTATTTTATTTTTGCTTCTTGAGCTCCCATAAAGTTCAATACATTTTGGGTTTTTTGCACCATTGAGAGAGAGAAATTTTTGGAACTGAAGCATTGAGGATAGCCAAGAATCCATCCCATTGAGGGGGACTGGTAAAAATTATTTTTTCCCTTCACCAGGTGTAATAATATATGAAAAATTATTTAAATATTGTCTTGTCCATTGGATGCATGGAGTAATTACTATTTCTTTTCATTGTTTAATTTCTTTAACTGCATAGATTTAGCTTTTTGCAGCATTTGTTCTAACTATAGATTGTAGATCTAAAGAGTTAAGCAACCATTTCTGTTGTTAGGGATGTTTGTCACACACAACTAAAGTAGGCTCTTTTTGTACACTTGTGTTAAGAAATTACGCTAACAAATGACGATGCCACTGTTGTAATTCAGATTCCTACATGACCATTAGGTTCAAAAACAAGGGTTTTTCTTTAGCTGTTTTTAGTCTCTTGGTGTTTTTTTTTTTAAATTTTAGCCCTAATTCAGTAAAAATTCTAATTTATGGATGTTTTCTAGTGTTTTTCGCAGGTAACAAGTATCAGTCGTGCTAGAGATGGCAACTTTTCCACAACCTTCCATTTGAGAACCTAGGAAAAACTACTCACACTTTTCAACTCAAATAGTGTGATTCCCCCTGAAATCACATTTTTCTTCCCATAAATGTGATTCATATGTCCACGGGTCAGAAAATGCGATCTGGAATCTTTTTTTGAATTTTTTTTGCAACTATTAGGGTTTGCCGAGAGCACTGTTTTGGGTTTTTTGACCTCTGTTTCTGCCTGTATTAGTCCTGGATATGATCTGTTTGTCTCCTTTAAGTAGAACCAAACCCTTAGGGTTTCAATACACTTCCACCTTTTTAGGAGGGGTTAATATGAATAAGTATTCTGAAATTTGGAGCGCTTTCAGCCATTATTTCAAGGTCTAATACATCCTCTTTATAGATGCTTTCTAATAGGTTATTTTTACATCCAAAACTCTCTGTTTAATTTTGTTTGGTCTTTGCCTTAGGGTCTCTTTGTTTTCCATAGGTTTTGAACCTTTAACCTTATCGATTGCATTAGTTTCCCCCTCTGGTTTCGAGTTGTTTTCTGCGTTATTTCCAACATTATACAGTCATTAGATCCATCACCCTTTGACATTAGATATCTTGGCCATTCTTGTGTGTTTTGAGTCAATTTTTCCCCCTTGTCGTCTGGTTGTTTTGGAGCCTTATTTGGGTTGGGATTTTTGTGTGATTGGTTGTTTATTTTACTATCATTTCAGTTTTATTTGCAGTACTTCAACAATTTTTCGTTTTCTTTACACAACTGTCTGGGCTTAATTAAAATTAACACACATCTTGCACACACTCACACCTAAAGAAAATATTTCTTGGTTTACACCACCAAGCCAAGGCATAAACATCATAATTAATAAATTTGCCTCGCATATTCTCTTGTTATCACTCTTCAACCTTTTCATGTCATTTTTGACTTGCCATCATTGCGTCCCTAAGGTGTTTATCATGGAGAATCCAAGGCTTTCACCCTTAGTTTTCATTAGCACGTATTACTCCACCCCATAGGGTCTAAGTTAGTCCTCCATCGAGTCCCCATACTGACTCTAATTCTGGTTCATCGAGTTATTCTTATGATTCTGACCCCGGTTCTTCTCACCCTCATATCATCACCATGTTAGGCACGAATGCAGGTGCAGGTCATCAAGCTGGTGATGGCCCTAACCCTAATGTTGGAGCTACTACTAGCAGAATAGATACTGGAACTGCTCTGGCTACTCCTTTTCTACCTTTTATGGAAGGTTTAAGCCCTCTTGATTTTAGCCAGATAATTAATGACCCCGTACTCCACAATCCAGTTTGGTCAGCTATGCTAACTAAGTTTCCTTCCGATATTCCTAAGTTTGAAGGAAACACTCGATAGGACCCTACTAATCATGTCCACTCCTTTCATACGTGGTTTTCTTCTAATTCCATCACTGATGACTCCATTCCCCTTTGGTTGTTCCAACATACGCTCATTGGAGAAGCTACAAAGTGGTATGTTGACTAGACTACTGCGTCTCATTCCACTTTTGTGACTCTTGCTAAAGTGTTTCTATCACATTTCTAGTTACCCCTCCGTTATGATATCAGTACCGAGTTGTTGACTGCATTCCGTCAATCTTTTGCCACCCGCCTTTCTGACCATGTCTAAGAATGGTGTAAAATAAGGATCTTGTGTCGAGCTCCTACATTCGATGACCGTGTCTATATGGATCGGTTTCTTAGAACACTCTTAGCCCCCATCAGTAAAGATGTCACATCTCATTTTCCTCAATCAGAGGAAGAAGCTGTCCAGGTCACATTAAAATATGACTTGATCTGTGCCCAGTCTGGTTATGTTTATACCATTTTACCAGATCTTCCTAGACCTGGTGGTGCCAATGCACTGGGGGAATATCATGTCATCGACAGTATCATTGGATCTATCTCACATACATATTCTCCTCCTCACATGAGTTATGGTTACCCCCATGTGGGGACTAGTTCCTCCAACACTTATCCCCCTCTGGGCAACTTGTATCCTAGTCAACGCATGCCTTATTCATTTTCCCAACCACATAATTTGATGCTAGGACCAACTAATGCTCAACCTGTTTACCCAAATGTTTCCCCACCTCTTTTATATCCTTATGCACAACTCGGTGCTCAAGCCCCTACGGTATAAACACCCCATATTCACGTGCCTTCTCAACCTCTGTCGCAACAACCACTGCCTCCTCAAGGTCAGGTGTATGCTCAACAGATAATGAGTAATCCTCCTAATTCGAAGAAAATGAATAAGGGGAAATTTAACCAAAACCAACAAACGCAGGGTAACTAGGGTCACCAAGGTAATCAACTGAACACACCAAAACTGTACCAGCCTAACACCGTAAACCAACAACAAGGTGATCAACCCAAGTAGAACAATGCCCTTCGTACGAATAAACCTTGTTCATGTTATGGTGTCCATGGCCATTATACTCATGATTATCCCCTTTTACCCCATATGCACCAGTTGTGGGAATCCCAAAGCAACGTCTAGAGGATAGCAACCCACTACGTCGCTTCCTCCAAACATTGCGCCAACTCAATTGGTTGTGTTCACTAATCCTTTTCCTCAGTAAAGATATGTTTTTGCACAACCACCTTAAGGTCAGTCGGCCCCTCAAAACCTGCAGTCTGGTACCCCTGACTACTAGATTCACAAGATGTATTCTGAAGAGGTCAATACCACTAATGTCAAATTTT
>CM076581.1:619924028-620035018 GCA_034641835.2 Pinus albicaulis
GTATGCAGCTATATGAGAAAAGAAATCTTTCAATTCGATGAATGCTACCTAGTCAAGGGAAGAGCTTCAAACAATGATGCGACATAAAACAACACTGCAAACGAAATCTTTTCCAAACTAGATGACTTTCACTATCCAAAAGTAATTCCAAACATTCAACGATGTGAATAATGCAATGTAATCTATGCAAAATCCTCTTTTCTGAAAACTATGCAATTGTAATCTATGCACAATTTTCTTTTTCTTTTCAAATTATAAGAATGCACTCAATGCATTTTTCGATGAAATGAGAATCTACTTAATGCATGCTTTTAATGAAAGAGAATGCACTCAAAGCAATTTTTAGCTTTCAATCATTAAACAATGTAATCTAAGTTCAATGATGGATCTCAAAAATACTTTTCAATGCAATGTGATCTAATGCATTTTAACAAAAAGGACACTTTGAGACGAAAACTAAATAAACGCAAATCTTCTTAATGAAGGATGAATGCAAAAGAGATGTAAACAAACACTAAGAATGCAATCATTGTTTCAAACACTTTTTCACGAAATCCCTCAAAAGGCGACAAGACATATGAGGTCAAACACAAAGAGGAATTCCAAAGCAAGAGATCAAAACAAGGCATTCATTCCCTTTTACATCAAGCAATCATGGAAAGAAGACATTCCAAACAATGAGCAATGTAATCTATGCTCATATAGTGAAAAGACCGGAAGGGAAAGACACACTGGTGAAGGATTTAGGGAAAAAATCTCAATTTTCACACACCCTGAAATTGGCTCGACTTGTACATTGACAACTAGCGCCAACTGGCGCGACTTGTACATTGACAACTAGCGCCAATGGCCAATTGGCACGGGTTGCTAACTGACAACAAGCGCCAATGCCTGAAAATGAAAAAACAAAGAATTTCTCCCAACCAAGACCAGACTCACCACTTCCAGCAGAATCTCCAAGACTCAAATGAACCATGTAATCTAGGCTCAAAGCGAGGCAAAGCTAAACACACAGATCAAGCTTAGAAAGCTCAAAACAGAGCAAACCCCAGCAGTCCCCAGCACTGGCGCGACTGTCAGGCTTAAACTAGCGCCATATCAAGATTGGCGCGGGTAATAAATTTACAACTGGCGCCAATTGGCGCGACTGTCATGCTAAAAAGCGCGCTAGTCAAGTTTGCTATGCCAAAATAAAAAATAAGCAATCTAAGATCAGACCAGTGATGTTCAAGCTATCAAAGACCCAAATTCACAGAAAGAACCAGCCCAGAGAGCTGACCAAGCAAGCAAGGCCAAGAAATTGACCGGAAAGAGAAGACAATACTCCAAGTTGTTCAGTCCATAAACTAAACCGGAGATTGACTGAAGCAGCGTTGATCTACTCTGCTAATGCAGAGCAAAAGCGTTTCGAAGGCTATCTGGCTGTACTTGAGGCTCCGTCTATTGCTTACAAATCAAACAACAAGCTGAGTCCCCAGCGGAGTCGCCAAATTGTTGAGAAGGTAAATCCCCTCTGCGGACAGAGGCGATCCCTACTAGCCCAGATCGGGTCTAGCAACAATCAAACACGCTACAGTGCAGGTTCCTAATCGTAAATAAACCGACTTGCGAGGAAGGCTTACCTGGAATCCAACGCCGTCGTTTGTAGAAGAGGTGGTGCTCCCGTTCCTTTGCCCTGGCAGATCACAATCCTCACGATCTCCGTGATCGGACACCTGCACATGCAAGAAACAACACAAATGCAAGCATAAAATCTAGTATATACAACTATATGTCAGTCGAAGAGGACATAACTCATGAACATAATCAAGAACAAGAGTGGAACCATAACCAATAGTCGCTTATCATTAAAGAGTCAAAAGAAGAATACAACCATAGCTTCGACGCAGCACTCTCCTTTGGCGGGTCATCAGCAAAACATGTCTCGATAAAGCTTGTCAAGGATGGGACAAGCCTCTCTCTCCGGATACTTGGAAATAGTCTCCTTGCTTGGATTTGGCCTTAAGGGAATTAAGAAGGCTCTTGCAGCATAAGGATGTGAAAGCTCTTGGGAACTCGGAGATTAGCTTGCAAGGGAGATGAGCAAGCTTTTATAGATGGAGGAAGGGGATTTGGGATCCCTATAATTATGGGATTGACCCTATCATCAAGGAAGATTCCATGAGAGGTGGCAAACCACTTTTTCTCTATGGAAATCCATAGCCAAACCTCCCAACTCAAGATAGATATCAGTCCAGGAATTTGTTAGGACGAAACTTCCGCCATTTATTTTTTAAAAACACCTCTTAATATGGTTGGCACGGGTGCGACTCTGGGACAGAGCGCCAATTGGCGCGGCCTCTTTGAAGGATTTTCCCCATTGGCGCGGGTAATGAACTGGCTGCCCGCGCCAATGCAAAAAGGGGTGTTTTATGGTTTTTTGCAAGGAGATGTCTTCAAGGCAATTGAAGCTCATGTTCATAGGAGTGCAATGAAGGTGGTTTCAAGGCATGACATTGCTCACAGGTCACGGAATGAGCCCTCCAATGTGCGGGACGGGAAATGGTAGGGACGGTGACAAATTACTATGTAACAAAAGGTATAAACGAACAACAAGGCAAAGAAGACAAAAGTGCAGTGAAACTTCTACATTGAATAAATTGTACTAATGTGAATTGTTGATTGAGCTAAATTGTTGTGATGAAAAGGAAAGTATCTAAGGCAAAGGCAAGACTCCAAGGCATAGACAAAGATGCATTAAGCTTAACTATTGGGATACATTAATGATATACATTGTTATTTGATGTTGGCATTAAGTTGATCCATTCAATAATTACATGTGGCTGAAATTGTTATTGGATTATTTATGTATTTTGTGGACTAATATTCAAAATATGAAATGTGTGGAAATGAATGAATGAAAGGCAAAGATTCAAGCCTATTCTCTTCCTATTCCTATGTGGAATACAAACAACCATTAAACTATCTCTACAAAAGATGTCATTTTGGAGTGCATAGTGAGTTTTTTAGAGAGCTGGAGAATGTTATAGATATAATTGAGATATTATGCACATATGGAGCTGATGTGAAGCAAATTTGAAGGGAGAAGAGGTAGAAGTAAAGACGTAGATATGTAGAGTTTATAACCAGGTAAATAAACATGTTGTTTTCATGTTATGTGAGGGGATTTTGATCTCCTTTCAAGTTATATATTGATAAAATGTTCAGTTGGAGTTGGTTTAGGTAGGACCCTCCTGTGGGTGGTAGCCTACAGAAAATACATGGGAGTTGGAGCTTCCTTGCATGTTGTAGCTTGCAGAAATTTGAGGTAGCAGCCTCCTATAGGTTGGAGCCTATAGAAAATCAAATGCAATAAGGAGTATGAGCTTGCATTTGCATCAAAACAATAATAAAATCATGGTATTCTCCCTTATGGGTTTCCACTTATATCTAGTGTCCATGTGCATAATTATTATGTGTTGATGTGATGTGTTACTCTGCTTATTGCTTGTTGTTCACATATTCAGTTTGCTGATCATTATTTATTGAGTTTCTCATGTAATGGTTTTTTAATGATTTTAATAAAAGAAGTTTAATGTCCATGAATGGATTAAACTAATTCACCCCCCCTTCGTTTAGTCAAGGTTTCATCAATTGGTATCAGAGTCGGTTCCTTTGTTGTAAGTTGAATAGCTTGAAGGAGATCGTGTTGAGTCATGGACTATCAAAGTGTACATGTGTTGAATTCAACAAGCTTTCATGAATGGAGAGAGAAGGTTAAAACATATTTAATGGCTTATGGACACGGTGTATGGATTCTTGTGTGTGATGGTTACTGCAAAGAATCTCCCTCTTTACAAGAACAATAGTGGAATGCAAAGGCAAAATGCGTAATGTAGAACAGTCTTCATAACAAGGATGTTGACACGGTAATGGATTTAACTTTTGCAAAATAAATTTGGAATAGACTACATCTCATGCATGAAGGATACATTAGTGGATGCATTGTTAAGAAGAAGAAGATAAAAAACAAGAAGAAAAACCCCTTTCAAAAGGAAAAGATTCAATCAAATGAGGTACCTGCTAGTGTGAGTGGACGTGATTGCCATGAAGAAACTATTCTTGAAGAACAAGCCAAACTTGACATTGTCTTGACTGAAATAGAAAGATTGAATAATGAAAACACAGATCTAAAGGCACTCGTGCAGATATGTGATGAAAGAGAACATGAATACAAGAAGGAAATCATTAGCCTAAGGACACTACTTGAAGAAGCAAGGAGAATAGAGATTTTTGAAGTCCAACAAGAAATCGCAACACATACACTAGTGTGGGACCAATAGGTCCTAGCAGCACCTACACTAGTGTGTGCTAAATTTGGTGCAGTGTCTATTTTAGTCTTCCCTTAATTAAAATGGACAATAAAATGTAATCTTATCTCATGATCACTTGTAACAGTTAACTGATTGTGATAAACTTAGTTATCTTATGTATTTTGAGTTGAGGGTGGTTGATGAGGCATGCAGAGTAATTTTATTAGTTATGGAGTTTGAATTTTAGTTGGTGCATTAGTTTAATGCATGTGTAATCAGTTAACTCAGTTAAGTGAGTTAGAGTCAGTTGAACTAGTTGTAACTGTTTACTGCACTAGTGAGAGATCAAGTGAATTAAATATTATTTAATTCACAATCAGTGCTCTGACATGCAACTAATGATTTAGTATTAATAGCTTCATGCATTTCAGTTCCAATGGACACCCTATTGAGACAAAAGTGAAAGGGAGGTTAACTATCAATTGTGTGATTACTAGGTTGCATCCATGAAACCAGACATCCGTTGGAATGCCCATGATCCTTGCACAGTTTAGGAAGGCCAAAAATCCCAAACAATATGGATTGCATTCATTAGGAATTTTTCAAGCAAGGCAAGTTGTTTAAAGGTTGAGAATTGGCTAAGTGTTGGCCAGTTTTGTTCAGGGAAGTGTGAGATAGTTAGCAGAGTGCAGGAGACTCTTGTGAGAAGAGTGCATTCTAATTGTTTCATGATTCCATGATTAATATACAATAGAAGGTAGAGGGGTTTGAGCAGAAAGCTTTCCCTAGGAAATTATCTATGTTGTGGTTTGATTTGATTCTTTCTTTGCTTCATGTTATTGGTCATTGTGTTTAATTTGTGCAATTCATTTGTAGAAGTGATTCAGTATCTAGCTTTAATACATTGTTAGATCGGATTGAATCCATGACATATTGTTTGTATAATTTCTACATGGTATCACAGCACATGAAATCACTATAGTGGAGGAAAAGCTCATTTTGTGACTGAATATAATTCGAATTTGTAGAAGACATTCTTGGTGCTACAGGAGATTGAGGATCAAAATGGATTTCCATGGCTTGAGATTGGAGTATGCACTCACGGGAAACTCTAACTATATTTATTGGAAAGACATGATGGAGACAGTACTAGAGGACAATGGGTTGAAAGAATTCATTGGCAATTATGTTCCCAAACCCGCTCTAGCATATGCTCCAAATATTGATGCCTGAAAAAAGAAAGTTGTAAATGTGAGGAGGATCTTATTGAAGAGAGTACGAGACCACATTGTCTCAAGTCTCCATGGCAAAGCGACACCATATGCAATGTGGAAAGCTTTGACAGATCTATTTCAATGAAGTAGTGATCTTAGGAAATTGGCACTAAAGGATAAGCTCAGGAAGATCAAAATGGAGAAGGCGACTCCATGCCAAAATATCTAACAAAGTTTGTCCAATGTTGAGATGATCTTGGGAGCGTCAGCATTACTGTATATGATGATGATTTGGTGAGCCTATATCTTCTAGGACTTCCAAAAATTTGGTATAGTTATCAGGACTCTATCAATGGAAGGGAAAAGATGTCATATTGGGAACGACTTTGGTCAGATTTGGTGTAAGAAGAATTTGGGCAGAATACTAGAGATGGAACTTCATCTAAGAATGAAGATGAAGAATATTGTGCTTTGGTTGCCAAGGCGAAGAAGGAGAAAGGAAAGAAATTCCATTCCAAATATGAGTCCAGTAAAGATGGAAAGAAGCGCGACATGTCCAGAGTGAAGTGTTTTCACTGTCAGGAGCATGGAAATTATGCCACTAATTGTCCACAAAAGAAGAAGAACAAGAAAGCTTCAGGATCTGTAGCCGGTGAGGCTTTGGCCTCGCAATTAGAGCTTTACTTCTCACACATTACGTGCATGGTGTCAAGTGCAATGGGATCAGTGTGGTACTTGGATAGTGGTGCTTCCTTTCACATGACGGGAGAAAAAGAAATTTTCAGTAGCTTGGAGGAGAAGGACCTCCAGATACATATCGAAATGGGTGATGATGGGCAGTACAATTCTACCGAGATTAGTACCATTACCTTCCAAAGACAGTCAGGTAAACCCTTTCAATTAAAATATGTAATGCATGTACTAGGCTTGAAGAAAAACTTAGTCTTAGTTGAAATATTGGAGGATAGAGGCTATGATGTTGTTTTCAGTGAAGGAAAGGCTTTCATGCGACACAAAACAACAAGACAATCCAAGAATATTTGGATTTGAGTTAAGAATCCCTATAAACTTGATGTAGATGGTTGTGCAGCATTGATGGGTAAGGCGTACAAAGTGGTGAGCCAAGATGAGGGTAATTTATGGCATAGGAGATTGGGCCATATACACCACGGAGCCTTCAAGGTCATGCGGCATATTTCTACGGGTCTTCCCAAGGGTACATTTGCGCAGTCAGACACATGCAGGGGATGTACTCTTGGGAAGTATGCAAAGGCCACTTTTCATGAGAAGGAGAACCAAGCTTCAGAAATCCTTGAGAAACTTCACCTAGACTTGTGTGGACCATTCTCTACTGCTTCAACAACAAAGCATAAGTACTATGTGATATTTGTTGATGACTTTTCTCGAAATTTTTGGATCTACTTCATGCAGAAGAAGGATCATGTGTTCTCAAAGTTTCTTGAGTTCAAAGCACTGGTGGAGAAAGACACGGGGAAGCATGTGAAGGCTCTTAGGAGCGACAATGGTGGTGAGTACATCTCCAATGAATTCAAGAACTTCTGTAGAAAATAAGGAATTTGGAGAGAACTGATTGCACCTCATAGCCCACAATAGAATGAGGTCACAAAAAGAAAAAATAAAACAATTGTGGGTGCAACAAGAGCGATGTTGCATGATCAAGGCATACTGTTGCATCTATGGGCGGAGGCATGCAACACAACGGTATTTGTGCAGAACAGTTGTCCTCATTGGATACTTGGCATGAGTGCACCAGAAGAGGTTTTTACTGGTAAGAAACCCGATGTTTCACATTTTAAGAATTTTGGCTCATCTATTTAATATGTGCATGTGACCAAAGACGCCAGGAAGTAGCTGGAACCAACAGCTGAGATTGGGATGTTTGTGGGGTACACTAAAACTTCCCACAACTATCTGGTGTATTTTCCAAACAACATAATGACTATTATGCAACGGGATATAAAATTTTATGAGGAGAAATCCATGTGATTGTCCCTTTAAAGGGAGTTGGATTTGCATGTAGAGGAGGAACTCTTGGTTCCAAAGGATGAACCTCAAGATGTGAAGTAGCCACATGGGGAGGATCATGGAGTGGCAAAAAACACTCATGCAGAGCCATCCACCAGAAATGGAAGAAGGCACACCATGGAAGTTGATAGATTGAGACTTGATGCAGCAGAGAATGTAGGAGCCCCGACTTCACTCCGCGGACAGAGATAGTCTCCATACAGGTTTATTGGATACATGGCTCTCATGAGCAAGTGTATTGCGACATAACCATCTTCCTTTCAGGAGGAAATGCAGCAACCAATTTTTTTTTATGCCATGGTAGAGGAGTATGACTCCATCATCAAGAACAGTGCATGGGATATTGTCCCAAGACTGGTTGGAAAATCAGTGGTTGGATATAGATGGATCTACAAGGTAGAGCAAGATTTTTATGGGAGTGTGGAGAAGTAAAAGGCTAGATTTGTGGCTCGGGGATTCTCACAAGTTGTGGGGATCGAGTATGATGAGACTTTTGCACCAGTCGCAAGGTACTCTTCCATTAGATCTATCCTTGCACTCTCATCGAAAATGGGGTGGCGGATTCATTAGATGGATGTGAAAACTTTGTTTCTTAATGGAATTATTGAGGAAGAACTGTACATAGAGCATTCAGAATATTTCAAGATCTTTGAAAATGAGTCGCATGTGTGTTGACTCAAGAGAGCACTGTATGGGCTGAAGAAAGCACCTCGTGCTTGGTACACTTGGATTGACAGCGATTTCACCAAGTTGGGCTTCACCAAAAGTGAAGCTGATGCAAACTTGTACCAGATTGTGGTTGATGGTAAGCTCTTAATTATTGTACTTTATGTTGATGATCTAATTTTGACAGGTGATGAGCAACTAATAAACTCATGCAAGGAGGGTCTTGCAAGGGAGTTCAAAATGAAGGACATGGGACTGCTTCACTATTTCCTTGGTTTGAAAATATGGCAGCGAGATGGTGAACTTTTTGTTTCTCAAGGAAAGTATGCCAAAGATATATTGGGTAAGTTTCACATGGAGAGTTGTAAACCCATGGACACTCCTCTTCCCAGAAATTGGAGGAAAGAGGATGCTACTTCTAGAGAATCAGTGGATGCTAATGTCTACAGCCAGCTAGTAGGTTCACTGATGTACTTGGTGAACACTAGACCAGACATTTGCTACGCAGTTAACCAGCAGAGTCAACCTATGGATAAGCCAACCAAGCTCTTTTGGAAGGCGGGGAAGCACGTCTTGAGATATCTTAGGGGCACTACAGAGTATGGATTATGGTACAAAAAGAAAGAGGGAGTGAAGCTTCAAGGCTTTATGGATGCAGATTGGGCAGGCAGTCCATCAGACATAAAGATCACATTAGGAGGGATCTTCAGCATATGATCAATAGCAGTTTCTTGGTACAACATGAAACATTGATCTGTGGCACTCAGTTCAGCCAAGGCAAAGTACATGGCAGCAAATCAAGCTTCATGTGAGGCCATCTAGATGAGAAATATCCTGGTTGGTTTGTTTGGTTCTCAGATGGATCTGACAATGATACATTGTGATAACCAGAGTTGCATTAAACTCTCGGCTAATCATGTGTTTCATGATAGGTCCAATCACATAGACATATAGCACCACCATCTCAAAGATTGTGTTCATAGGTGCATAATGTTACTTCAGTACATTTCCATGGAAGATCGGGATGCAGATATTCTGACAAAGGTGCTCACCAGGAGAAAATTTGAATATCATATGGGTAGGATCGGGGTGGCAGATAATCCCTTTCTTGTTGAGAGGGAGTGTTGAATTCCAACAAGAAATTGCAGCACCTACACTAGTGTGGGACCAATAGGTCCTAGCAGCACCTACACTAGTGTGTGCTAAATTTGGTGTAGTGTCTATTTTAGTTTTCCCTTAATTAAAATGGACAATAAATGTAATATTATCTCATGATCACTTGTAACAGTTAACTGAGTGTGATAAACTCAGTTAGCTCATGTATTTCAAGTTGAGGGTGGTTAGTGAGGCATGCAGAGTAAGTCTATTATTTATGGAGTTTGAATTGCAATTGGTGCATTAGTTTAATGCATGTGTAATCAGTTAACTCAGTTAAGTGAGTTAGAGTCAGTTGAACTAGTTGTAACTGTTTGTTGCACTAGAGAGATATCAAGTGAATTAAATAGTATTTAATTCACAATACGTGATATGCCATGCAACTTATGATTTACTATTAATAGATGCATGCATGTCAGTTGCAGTGAAGACCTAGTTGAGACAAAGGTGAAAGGGTGGTTAACTATCAATTGTGTGATTAGTAGGTAGGCTTGCATGCAACCAGAAATCCATTGGATTTCCCATGATCCTTGCGTAGTTTAGGAAGGCCAAAATTCCTAAACAATGGGGATTGCATTCATTAGGAATTTCGCAAGGTAGGCAGGTTGTTTAGAGGCTGAGAATTGGCTAAGTGTTGTCCAGTTTTGTCCAGGATAGTGTGAGACAGTTAGCAGAGTGCAGGAACTCTTGTGAGAAGAGTACATTGTAAGTGTTTCATGATTCCATGGTTAATATACAATAGAAGATAGAGGGGTTTTTAGCAGCAAGCTTTCCCTAGGAAATTAGCTATGTTATGGTTTGATTTGATTCTTTCTTTGCTTCATGTGATTGGTGATTTTGTTTAATTTCCGCAATTGATTTGTAGAAGTGTTTCAATATCTAGATTTAGTACATTTTTAGATCGGATTGAATCCATGATATGCATATTTTTTGTATAATTTATACAGAGGTGATGATGAATAACCAGGTAAAGGAGAAAGAGATGCAATGTGAAAGGTTAGAGGTTGAGACTAATTCATCTAGAAATGAGTTAGAAGAAAAGAACAGTTTGTGTAAACATCTAGAAGAAGAGAACGTGTCCATGAAGAACTCACAAAAATCAACCAGTAATGAGGACATAACAACCTTGAAGAGACATGTAGTAGAAGGAAATAAGCTGAATGAAAATGAAAATAATGAGTCAAAGAAAATGCAATGTGCAGAAGGCCCATTTGCTCTTGTTGATAAACTGAGAAAATCCAGAACATCTCAAAGGAAATTATTTGTTCCTTTGAAAGATATCAAGTGTTTTTCCTACCATGAACATGGACATGCAGCTGCAGAATGTAAGAGAAATAAAATAAAATCCTATCAGTAGCAGATGCAGCAAACCAAAAGGCTCCCTCAAGCATTAAAACAGAGAAGACAATCATACACCAAGTACAGAAATAACTTTTATGGCTATTGTCATTTGTGCAATGAATTTGGACATAGAGCCATTGAATGTAAATTGTATTCAAATAAAATCACAAGAGTACACACATTATTCCTTCCCCAACTTGGTCAATTAAGGTGTTATCTATGTAGCAATCTTGGACACAAAGCCAAAAAACCGCAAACTGACAAATGATCTAAATAACTATAGACAAATGATGAAAGCTGATCAAATCATACCAAACACTGGATCAAAAGGAAATACAGACAATAAAAAGCAGCCTACTAAAGTGTGGAAGAGGAATAATAAAGAACAGCTAGTGACCTAGCTTCATTTTAGGGGGAGCTGCTCTAGGAAGCAAGGAAGTCATATAGTCAGTATTAAAAGAGCAGCATCAACACAGGGGGAGTGGTAACATCATGAGTTTCTCTCTTATTTCAAATACCATAAGAAAGCAACACCAAAAATGTCTTGATAGAGATAATCAAATGAAGAAGATAAGTTATGCATCGAACTTTAGCCAAACCTGCAATTTCTACAATATTTCAAATAAATAAATATAATATATTTAATGCAACACAAAGATATGAATATTCAATAGTGGATACAATTTACAATTCAAATAAGGAATGGAAATAACTACAATGGGATTTTGATCATGATATTCTCTCAATTTTCCATACTGGACGCATCTTTTACTGTGTTAAAAATGGGTGCAACATAGATCTTTATTGGATACCATGTGCCTCTCATAAAAAAGATGATAGTATCTTCAAAGGGATACAAGTGTCAAAATTTATGCAAAATGAATCACTAGAGAGATTTCATCCACTTTCAAAAATCTACAACATATGACAGTACTATGGGAATCTAATAATCTATTTCACAAAAGTATGATATTCTCCCCAACACTTCATTTCTTGCAATGAAATAAATCCTCTCACAGAGGGCATAGCCTGACTTTCATCTTAGCAGGCAAAGTAAGGACCCTACTCTACATGTTCATTGCAAAAGTGAATGCCTGTGAAATTGGGGTACCTTGGAGATAAACTAATATGCACACTTCATACTTTTTATTGAGCTACAGCTAACGAGCATGTGATTTGATTATCGTCTTCACCTTCATCACCAATTTGTCATATTATCAGTGTGGATTCCTATGGAAAACGATGTACTGAACACAAACATCAAATGTATTGAACAACACATGAATTATTTTTTATTTTGTTTAAATAGATGAATCACTTCTCTTTCCTCTCTTTGTTTGGCCCTTAAAACCCTCATGGTCACGGTCCTCGACGTATGTGATAGTCAGGCCTAGGAAGCTTGTCAAGGTTTCAGAAAGGCACTTCCATTATATCCAATGACTGGATTGGAACCTGGAACCTCATTGTTTAGTGTGTATACAAAAGAGAATATAAAAATATTAAAGATGTTTCTTGGCCTTTTTGAACTTTCATTTTCAAAATTCCAGAAGTTTTCTCTAGGTCATGTGCAGATATATTTTGCCACCTTGATCAAAGCAGGTGTGTGTTTTCCTAGTTTCCTTCAAAGCCAATGTTGAGCTTCTCGTCTTGAAACAACAAAACAAGATAAAATTGTTGGATCCTAATGATTAGCTGATGCTACCTTCGAGGGAATTAAATCTACAGTATGGTACTTCTAAGTGAGGTATATGACTATACCAAGGCACCATCCAAAGGAAAAACAACAAGCAGTCGGGGTGTGTGGGCACCATTAGTAAATCACCTTAATGGGGTTCTGAAGTGACGGATACCAGGGCCATTATTTGTCTACTTCCATCTGTTTTGTGAATTATCGAGCCCGCTTCCACAACCCCTAAGCAATAACAGGAGAAACAAGGGTGACCCCTTTATTTTGGTGGTCGGTAAGGTCGTATCGTCGGGCATGGTTGATTGGTATGCTGGAAAAATGTTCAAATAATGCGTCAATCGTGAAGCCTTCAACTGGGTTATTATGAAACATGAAGTCTAAAATTGAAAGACATTCCTTTCACTTTAAAACCACTACCAATTCATTTTCCAGCTTACAACTTCTATAGTCTTTGCCTGCTCGGATTGCTCCACTTGCTCATTGGATTTCCTTTTATTTATCAATTTTGTATCCCTTCCATTTCGAAATGTGGTCCTCGGTTGAATATCAAGTCGAAAATATGTCTTTGAAGCCAACGTCAACAACATTTGTTGACCGTTGTTGTATTTGGATGTGTTTACAGTTCAAGATAAACGTCAACCTAAAGATATTTGAGCAATGGAAAGGATAAACATTTGAATAGGGAAATGAAGAAAATATTGGTATGTATGCTAGAGTGGAAAAAAATTCTCAGTTGGTAGAGAACCTAAAATATAATGATTGAGTCAGATGGACAAAGGAGCATTGATCTCTCTTAAAGGTACGTTTTGGTAGAGGATTCCATATGTTACAATCTTAATGAATGCGCATAAATGTTATGATAACTACAGGACTAGCACTACAATCCTGCGTTAAGATGAAGGATATTCGATTTTCCAAATTATATGTTTTATGATATGCCGACAGATATGACAACGGACGTTATATGTCGGCAATAGTTATATTCCAGTCAAGGTTTCATTGATTGGTGTTGGCGCAGCTGAAACAAAATCTAGATGAACATTGCAATTATGGCATCAGATTTAGGGAGCAGCGTAATCAGAGAAAGAATTTTTTTAACGCATGGCAGAGCCTCTATGACAATGTATTCATATTAGAGCAGTGATTTTTTTTTAATGCATGGCAGAGCCTCTATGACAACGCATTGGTATAGCCTTGGTGATAGCCTATGAATGTGTTATGGTTCGTTATGGTGACAGCCTCTGAATGTGGTATGGATATCTATAACATTGCAGACCAGAACCGGATGTGCTTCTAGCCTATGGCCATTTGATAGCTCTAAAATGGGGCCCATCCAATGATTCTTGTATTTTATCTAATCCTGAATTAGACAGGTACCAGTTCTCTGAGAGAAATCAGAAATTCGGGGGTTGTATATATCTAGTGGGAATAAAATGGTGTTTGTGGTCACTGAGGGTGAGTCGAAACTCATGAAAGAAGTCATATAAGATCTTCATCTTGCTGCAAATTGTGGTTATGTGCATGCCCAATCCACACTGGGTTATTTATATGGGATTGGAAGCAACATTGAGCAAAATTGATGATCAGGCGATATATATTCTTGACTGGCATAATCGTCACAAGTTGCATAGCGTTCTTGGAAAACACTAGACATTATAGTCAGAATCATGAAGTGACAGTTATATCTTATCAGTGTTAACCATCCACAAGGAATTGATATCTGTCATTGATATATTGAGAATGGAGAGTGTATTAACATTATGATGGAGAGCGTTCAATACATTTTATAGAGAGTGCATTGTTTAATGGAATATTATTTTACTATAGCAACATTTAGCATGTGGTGACAACATTTAGTATGTGGTGGCAGTTGTCAGTGTTTAATATTCAACATAGGACGACCTTCATATTATTTTTCAAAGTGCAAAACGCAATAATTCATATATTAGAGGTGGACAACACAAAAATATGTCAAAGGCTGAACTACTCCATCTGCAAGTTTTTGGTGTAAATCATTTACATCTATTGTTTTTGTTGTTGGTGACGATAATCCATATTACAAATACTACAATCTATTTTAGATGAGAACGTTGAAGAATATATGAATTCTAAATTTGTAATTGAGGGAATAGCGTTCAAATAATAGGGTTCCAAATACCAACAATTTGGTTGATGGATGTTTCAAATTCTTAGAAATTTCACTTGTCATCTTCCCTGCTCACGACTTAGGATGGGTTTATATGTATAGGTGGATTGTAAAATGAGGTCGGGAAGATTAAAGGGCTCGTAATTATTGTGAACATATCGTCAATCAATCTCTACGTTCAGGTCACATTAAGGCCTCTGTTAGGTGTTTGAATATTCTTGTGCACATGAAACAGTAGATTGGGCACCATTTGTGCTGGTGCAATTTCAATTTTGCAGGGAAATATTATTGTACGCACATTGGTGAAATTTCATTTTTGCAGGCATTGGAATGGAAACAAGTTCCCTTTGAAGCAAGTTCCAAAGTTGGTTTCTCTTTTTTTAATTCGTTCCCGAAGGTGATCTACTCTGTGAAAAATTAGTCTATGGTGATGCTAGAGCTCCAAGAACGCATGGTCGCATGATAAATTGTCACACTGATCACAGCCTCAACACCTTAGAATAATTCCTCTATCGTAGGCGACATAATAGAGTCTAATATTTTTGCACAGAGTTCCAATTTCCTTCAGTTTTGATGTGGAAATGAGAGTGCCCATCTCAAGCCTCACATAAAAAAATAAAAAAATTGTCAATATAAAGAAGCTGAGAGATGGGAATACTCAAAGTATGTGTGAATTCTATTTTTTTCATTCGATTAATAAATCTGATGCATATCTAGGACCAACAGAGGACGTGGTGAAAATGGAATGAATACGTGTACAAAGAGATAGATCAAATGGTGATCGTGAAGCATGGAATGACACTATATTTTCTTCAATAGATTGGCGTGGAGTTCGATTATACTACATTCAAAGTGCTACATTATGTTGTGTGTTTTTCTTAGTTCTATATTGCAGTTAAGGAATATATTATATTGATATGCCAAGCTCTATTACATTGATTTTAAATATCTATTCAAGTGTTATTACCTCTATTGCATTCAATATGAAACACCTAGCCAAAGAATATTCAATAATGCTTTGGATAAAAGAGTGCACTCAAAGGAGATAAAGGAGCAGCTCTTCTATTTCTTTGTTCATATGTCCAATAATTGTTTCCCTTAGATGGATTAAACTTCTTGCAGCATGACTTCTTTACTGCATACATCTAGAGATGTTATTCGAGAACATATCAGAATTATGGTGTTGTTATTGAATCTATAATTTCTACTACAACTTGAAAAGTTTTTAACATTGTTGAGCCATGTTTGTCAAAGTATTTGTTGAGATAATTGAGCACATATATGATCACCATTGTGAGATTTTTTAATCTTCTTATATTTTATTATCTATTATATACTGGTGCTAGACAATTTATTCAAAGTTCACACATCCCAATTAATGAGGTTCCTCTCAATATACTATTTTATCATCTTCAGCATTATGCAAATTCAAGGCATTTATTTGGATGGTATCTGCTTATTCCGTATATGCATGAAATTTAAATTATTTACAAAGTGTTCTCCCAGCAATAATTATATACCATGTGGAGCAGTCATTTTTGAAGAAGTATTCATCTTCGAGCAACACTCTCTCAAACTAGAGTAGCCCCAACAAGCCATATGAAGTGGAATTCATTCAATAACATAATGACGGAATGAAAAATGTTTATGCAAAACTTAGAGAGCAGTAATATTCATTGCACATTAGGAAGCAGTAATGTAATGATGGAAACTACACTGAAAATTTTGTAACCCCCTTGTCATTGATGTTAAAGGGGGAAGTGATGTAATCAGAGGAAGGAACAAATTTCTTAGAATGAAAGGGATAGGATGTGTTGCCATTAATGCCAAAGGAGTAGATTGTTGGAAATATTGTCATTGATGGCAAAGGAGTAGATCAGGATCAACAAAGGTATAAACAAACAACAAGACAAAGAAGACAAAAGTGCAATGAAACTACTACATTGAAGAAAATGTAATAATGTGAAATTGTTGATTGAGCTAAATTGTTGTGATTCAAAGGCGAGTTTCTAAGGCAAAGGAAAGACTCAAGGCAAAGACAAATATGCATTAACTTGAATTTTTGTGATACATTAATGATATACATTGTTATTTGATGTTGGAATTAAGTTGATACATTCAATAATTACATGTGGCTAAAATCGTTATTGGATTATTTATGTATTTTGTGGACTAATATTCAAAATATTAAGTGTGTGGAAATGAATGAATGGAAGGCAAAGAGTCAAGCCTGTTCTCTTCCTATTCCTATGTGTAATACAAACAACCATCAAAATATCTCTACAAAAGATGTCATTTTGGAGTGCATAGTGAGTTTTTTAAAGAGCTGGAGAATGTGAGAGAGATGATTGAGATATTATGCACATATGGAGATGATGTGAAGTAGATTTGAAGGGAGAAGAGGAAAAATTAAAGATGGAGATATGCAGATTTTATAACCAGATAAATCATCATATTGGTTTCATGTTATGTGAGGGGATTGTGATCTCCTTTCAAGTTGAAATCAGCATATTGTTTTCATGTTATGTGAGGGGATTGTGATCTCCTTTCAAGTTTAAATCAGTATATTGTTTTCATGTTATGTGAGGAGATTGTGATCTCCTTTCAAGTTTTATCTTGATAAAATGTTCAGTTGGAGCTGGTTGAGGTAGGAGCCTCCTATGGGTGGTAGCCTGTAGAAAACACATGGGAGTTGGAGCTTCCTTGTATGTTGTAGCTTGCAAAAATTTGAGGTAGCAGCCTCCTGTAGGTTGGAGCCTACAGAAAATCAGATGTAATAAGGAGTAGGAGCTTGCCTGTGCATCACAACAATAATAAAATCATGGTTTTCTCCCGTATGGGTTTCCACTTATATCTTGTGTCCATGTGCATAATTATTATGTGTTGATGTGATATGTTACTCTGCTTATTTCTTGTTGTTCACATATTCAATTTGCTAATCATTATTGATTGAGTTTCTCACATAATGGTTTTGTTAATGATTTTAATAAAATCATTTTAATCTCCATGAATGGAATAAATCGATTCATGCCCCCACCCCCCCTCAAATTTTAGTCAAGGGTTCATCATCCCTCTCTCTCTCTCTCTCTTGCCCCTCCATCTATATCTCTATCTACCTTTGTCTCTCCTACTATATCTATATCTCATCCCCCAAACATACACACTCTCTCTCTCTCTCTCTCTCTCTCTCTCCGTATCTATCTCTCTTCCTCCATCCTTCTCTTTTCCTCTCTCTTCTACCCTATCTCCCCCCTCCATCTATATCTATATCTTCCCTTGTCACTCTTTCTCACCTCCAAAACATGCACACTGTCTATCCATATCTATCTCTATCTCTCTCTCTCTCTCTCTCTCATTACCTCTCTATCTCTCCCTTGTCACTCCATATCCCTCTCAACCTTTATCTATCTATGTATTTCTTTCCCTTCCAACTCCATCTCTCTCCCCCCCTATATCTCTCCTTTCTCTCAAGTCCCTTCTCTCCCTTTCTCCCCCACCTCCCTATGTCACCCCCCTCCATAACACACACACACTCTCTCTCTCTCTCCACCCTCCATATTTTTCACAATCTCCCTCTCTCTCTCTCCTTCTCGCTCTCACCCTCTGCCCCCCCTCCATATCTATGTCTCCCTATCTCTCTCTTACCCTTCTTTCCCTATCTTTATCTTCTCCTTTTCTCTCCCTTCCCTCATCTCCTCTCTTCCTCATTCCATCTTCATCTCTCCCTTATCACTCCCTCTCTATTTCCACCTCTATCTCTCAATGTCTGTGTTATTCCCTCCCTCTCTTTCCCCATTCCAACCCCATCTCTCTCTCCTATCTCTCAAGTCTCCTCTCTTTTCCTTCCTCTCTCTCTTATCTCTCAAGTCCCCTCTCTTTTCATTCATCTCTCTCCCTTTCTCTCCCACCTCCCTCTGTCTCTCCCCCCCATCACACACTCTCTATCCACCCTATAACTTTGTCACTATCTCCTTCTCTCTATCCTTCTCGCTCTCCACCTTCTCCCCCCTCCATACCTATGTATCTCTATCTCTCTCTGCCCCTTCTTTCACTGTCTCTATCCTCTCATTTTCTATCCCTTCCCTAGTATCCCCTCTCCCTCATTCCATCTTCATCTCTCCCTTATCACTCCCTCTATTTCTCAATGTCTTTTTTTATCTTGTAATGTCCCATAATAATAGTAATAATAATAATAAATAATATAATTAAATAAATAGTAAATAAATAATAAGTCAATAATAGTAAATATAGAATAAATAATAAAGAGAATAACAATAATAATAAATAGAATAGTAAATAATAAATTGGAGTTCTAAATAGTAAATAAATAAGTGAAGTTAACAAAATTAAAAAGGAATAAATTAAGAAAGAGTTAAGCTAAGAAAATTATAAAAATAAGTAAAGTTAACAAAAAGTAAAAAGGAATAAATAAGAAAGAGTTAAATTAAAAGAAAAGTAAAACTTAAAATAAAGAAATAAAAGTTGCATGTTGACACAATGAATGTGTGCATGTAGTTCTCTTTCCATTGTTTGGTCTATTTAATAGACATTGAGGAAGATGAGATTCATTGATTCATCATTTCTTTGTCCATTCTCTTGGGAGAAAGGTATTGTGAGGCAAAGGATTCCCTAGCAGTAGTACGTTGATTGAGGGCTCAAGGGTGGCCAGTTGTAGAAATATTATGTGCAGTTGAGCCTACGGTTGGGTGGAGAGTTGTCCCCAAAACTTTGTTTTGGTTAGCAGGATTCAAATAGCGTTTAACTCTTAAATAACAAGGAATATCGTCACTACAAATAAGTCGTCTCTGCTCGGGTTTTCTTAAAATTATTTGTTAATTAGTTGAATAGTTTTTGTGTTGATTATTAATTTCAAATTTGATGTAATTAGTTGCATGTTAAATTTTGGGGTTGTTACATATGGTATTAGAGCAGGTTTCAACTCTGTGTGACCTCTAGGTAATATTTCAAGAAAAAAAACACATAGTAAATCCATATTTTTGTTTGTGGTGAAATTAAGATCAACCCAATTTCTAATTGTCTATTTATGACAATAACATTACTAATTATTTATTTGTTAATCTTATTTTCATAAAAATAAAAATAAAAAATAAAAAATAAAAAACGATATTCTTAATTAGAATTATTGTAATTTTTCTTAAAAAACTATCTTGTATTTAAAAATAAAATAAAATAAAATTATAATCCATTTCCTATGTGCATTGAAATACTTTTGAGAGTATATAACTTTATTTATTTATTAAATAGATAGATAAATAATTAAAAATAATAATTACCTAAAATTTCGAACTCACACTTTAAATTATTTAAATTATTTAGTTCTCTCCTTTTTGTTTAAGCACATTAATTTTTGTTTGCATGCACCTAACAATAATATAATCCATTTCATTATATGTCACTGTGATGATGAGTCAACGTTGAAATGGACTTTGAGTAAACTAAGAGACGACATGGACTATGCATTGAGAGTCGATAAAGAAAAATAAATAAATAACACAAACATGCACACAATTGTTTAGAAGTTATCTACCCAGCATATAGAATAGCCAGCTTTTTGCCAGAATCTGGTAAAATAAAATTCAAAAAATCAAGTAGTTGAAGTGTTTGGAATCTATTTTTGATAGTGGAAATGGATTCAGCACTATCAAAAACCTTTAGGGCACTCTAAACACTAAAGTTTAACCACTCTAAACAAGATTCTGATAAAATCTTTGCCAAATTCTGGGTCATTCTATTGCTTTTTTAAACTACGCGCAATCGTTTATATTGTTCTAATCCAGTGGAATAATTAATTAACAAAATGTTTGGTAATATGCCATGGGTTCGAATATGGGGATTTTCATCGATTTTTGAAGGAGATTTGATTAGTAAGGCTTGTATCAAATTGTTAAATTTTTAGGAGGCCTTTTCTTTCCTCATTTTTTGCAGATATCATCCAATTGGGACCGCTAGGGTTTTCAGAGATTGAATTTCTTTGAGGGTTGTGTTCACATGATATGAAAATCAAATAAATTTTGGAGGTCATCTACCATTTCTGAGGTTAAATCAATTTATTTTGGAGGCTTGGAAATCTCAATTCGAAATTCTGAAGACCCCTTGAATCTATCAGTTGTTCTCTCCTTAGTCGCAAGAGAAATTTTTCTTGTTCTTTGAACGAAAATCTCTCGAAGGTTCAGCGAAATTCTTTAGAGGTCCTTTGCAATTTTCTGAAGACAAAATTAATTTTGTGGAAGCCTCAAGCAATTCCAATAATTAAAATCTGAGTGAGAATCCTTTGCAGGGAGAACGAATCATTTTTTAAAGATAATCGATTTCATATGGGGGCGGGATTTGTTTTTCTTAATATTGCTCATGCTTCTCACCCCCATGGTCCCACAATATTAGGACTACAATATTTTGCAGACAAGAAAAATTTATTGGGTCAGGTTTCCAATTTTTTCAGACAAGAAGTGACTTGATTCCAAATTTCGAATAGGTTCTAATTTTTTCCATATATTCAACTAATAATTTTAATTATTGTCATTATCTTTTGTTGTTATTCTATATTTTGAAGATGGTTTTTGAATATGCTCGATACGAATGAAATTCTTTTTTACTTTTCTCACATAATTGATTCATGATTTATGATTTGGGGTTTGATATACTGATTTAAAAGCTTTGAAATCATCTTTCACCTCCTTCCCATTTAAAGAGATGGCTTACATGACATTGTTTATTCCAATACTAGATTATACACTTGTTAAAATCAAACTAATTTCTCTCCTTATATTCTTTGGTTTCCGGTTAGGAGAAAGTTTCCTTGAGCAGGAATTTTTAATTTTAAATAAAAAATGCCAAGAGTCACGGTATTTTAAATAGTATTTTAAGTAAGAAGTTTATATTTTATAATTTAATATTTATCTATTTAAATTTATATATAAATATCAACATAAATCTCGATTTGTATTTCCTCACCTATGTGATGATCATATCAATATTGAATAATAAAAAATATATATGATATAAAATAGCCATATATAAGAACTAAGTCATATTTTCCTTTGCAACCAATTTACATGAGAACCAGAATAACGCAAATAAGGTGGGAATAATTTATTTTTTATTATTGGGAAGAGAGTGGTAAGAGCATTTATATCTTATGTAATATAAAATTGCATACGATGCATGCAAATATTACTGTAGAAAATCTAATATTTTTGTCACGTCAAATATATATGTATTTAAAATATAAGTGATTTATGTGTTGGAAAGGTTTGAGTAATATATATGTGTGTGTGAAAGAATTATTTTATGTAATATATGTGGAAATTAATCAATTTTAAGATTTATTAAAAATAAATAAATTGATATGTATATATTTGAAGATATTTTATATTTGTATTAAAATTGAATAATAATGAATAGGTTTGAATTTATTTTTGTAAGTTTATATAATATACAATAAATTTTATAAAAGGGGGTTTTATTGTGAATAGAAATATAGTTTTTGTAATTGTTATTCAAGAATTACAAATATATAAAATTAGTTTAGTTAATAAAATTATTGAAATTTTTTTTGGAAATTTTAAAATCTATGAATTTTAATGTTTCATGAAAATTTAGTAATTAAAATTTATAAATATAATAAAATTTTATCTTTCATGAAAATTTAGTAATAAAAGTTTATAAATATAATAAAATTTTATGTTCTCTTTATCTATTTAAATTTGTGAGTTCAAATTAAACTAATATAGGGGATATCATGGCTCCTAAGCGTCGAAGACAAACCCAAGTCACCCCTGAGGTGGAAACCCCACCTCCTACCACTACAGAAATTGGAACCCCAGCTGAGCAAGCTATATTACGTTCCCTTGGGGAAATGAAAAACATCTTTAAGGATTGGGTCACAAGCCAAGATCAAAGTCAAAGAAATGATCCAGGTCAAGGAAGGGGAGTTGGAAGAAAAATAGAGGCAAGACTTAAATTCTTAGTTCAATGCTGAAGCTAGACAAACAAACCTCGATATTATGAAAGAAGTTCAAAAATCTAAATTACTAGAGTTCACAGGTCAAGATGGTGGTTAAAAGGCAGAAGCATGGGTAATCTATAGAAAATCTCTACACAGTTATAATACCATGTAGAAATTATATCAATGGATTCAATCTGACCATGTAATGTCCTAAAACAAGATATTGAATCATTCTACAATATTTTCGGAATTTAAAACATGATCACTCAATCACATGAAAATAAGAGAATGAATTAAATCAATACACAACAGCAGATATTCCTAGGGAAAGCAACTGCTCAAAACCCCTCCATCTTTATTGTATTTAATCAACCAAGGAATCATGAAACAATACAATGTATTTGTGCTCACCACAACCTCGTACACTCTACCAATTGCTTCACACTGGTCTAGGAAAAATTGGACAAACACATAGCCAATTATCAGCCTAACCTCAGCCTACCCTGCTTACGCAATCCCTAAAGAATTAAACACCTATTAAATGGGAAATTCAACCTTCCTTGATTGTGCAATTCATCATGGGCTTCATGTGGTTTTATATAATTGCATCTGGGCAGTTTGCTAAAAATACAACTCATAGTTTACTTTCCTTGAACCTTTGTCTCAACTGGGTCTCCACCAAAATTAGCATGCATGCAGCTATAAATAGTGAATCATCAGTTACTTGGTAGATCACTACTAGTGAATTAATTCACTTGATCTTCCACTAGCTCATCAAATAGTTAGAACTAGTTGAATTGATTATAACTCAATTAATGTGAGTTAACTGATCCCACTCACACTACATTAGTGCTACAACTGCAACTGGACCCTTTTAATAATAGAATTTCTCTACATGCCTCCTTAGATCCTCAACTAGAAATTCTTGAGCTAACTAAGTATATCACACTTAGTTAACTATTAAAAGTTGTTATGAGATAAGATAACAATTAATTTTCATATTTATTTAATAAATTGGTTGCACACTAATGTGTCACTAGGACCCATCACTGTGTGACCTGTGATCCCACACTAGTGTATGTGCATTTTCATGTTGTTTCTGGATGCCAATTTCACTATTTCTTGTTGCAAATTTCAACACTCCCTCTCAACAAGAAAGGAATCAATCTGTCCTGATCTGGTACCTTGGAATGTTCTACATGAAACACTTAGTGTTGTTCGTACATGCAACTCTCCTGAAATTGAATAGCCTCCAAACAACTGAATCATTATAATGCATCTATCATTAGAGTCTTCTGACTGCTGCTAGCTACTACACATGTCTACTGGACTCTCTACGTTACTGAAATCTACATCCATGCACTTTGCATTGCTTCCAACTTTGATTTGTGCTCCAGTATATGACACCTGTCACTCTGATTTATGTCCTCCTGACATCTGACTGCATCAATCTAACCGATCCTTCCTGCTATTGTTGTACTATGGGCTCTTCATAGCTAGGTTTGATCCATGAGACACACCATCTCAATGGAACTTGCCCAAATTTCTTATTGGGATCATATCTGCACATCACCCCACCTCACACCTGGAGGTATAACTACATGTACTCCCTCTTCCCATATGGCTCGAAATTTCCCCCTCCTGTAGGTCTCTGCTTACTTCACCTTGTAGATCCATCTGGATCCAACCACTGACTTCCCCACTAGTCTTGGGACTACTTCCCATGCATTGTTTTTGATAATGGAGTCATACTCCTCAACCATGGCATCAACCTGTGTTGGTTGTTGCACTGCTTCCTCAAAAGAAGATGGTTCTACCACAATTCACTCGCTCATAAAAGCCATGTATCCAATGTACCTGTCTGGGGACCTTCTCTACCTATGTTGTGATGTAGGTGCTCCTACATGCTCTGTCGCATCTAGCATCAATCTTTCAATCACTTTGGTGCGATTCCTACCATTTCTGATGGATTGCTATGCATGAGTGGTTTATGCCACTCCATGATCCTCTGCTTGTGGCTACTCCACATCGTGAGGATGATCCTTTGGAACTAAGAGTTCCTCATCTGCATGCAAATCAAGCTCCCTCTCAAGGGGCAATCACATGGCTTTCTCATACTTCCCCATGGTACATCCCTTACATGTATCTATCTACTACCCTTTGGAAGACCTGTAGAAATCTTTTGCATGATCCTCAAAGCACTATGGTGTATATGGCCCAATCTCCTGTGCCATAACTCACTTGTATCCCAACTCACCACCTTCCCTACTTTACTGCTCAATGTTGCGCAACCATCTACATCAATTTTGTAGAGGTTTTTCACATGAACCTCGATCTTATTTACCTATGTTGTGGATTTGTGATGAAGGAATTCCTTTCCTTCACTAAAAACCACATCATATCCAAGATCCTCCAACATAGCAACTAAAACTAAATTATTTTCCAAGCCTGGTACATGCATGACATATTTTAATAAGAAAGGTTTACCTGACTGTCTCTGGAAAGTAACTGTACAAATCCTAGTAGAGTTATACGTCTCATCATCACCCATCTCAATGTGCATCTAAAGATCCTTCTTCTCCAAGCTACTAAAGAGTTCTTTGTTTATTGTCATGTGGAAATATGCTCCACTTTCTAGGTACCACATAGATCCCATCACAGTTGATGGCATTCATGCAATGAGAGAGAAGTCCAACTCAAACTGTGAGGCAAAAGCTTCAGTTGCGGCAGCTCCTAGAGCCTTATTTTTTTTCTTCCTCTTTTGTGGACTCTCCATTTTGATTTTCCTGAGCTTGTCCTTGAGTGCCAATTTATGTGGTCACTGTTGCTTTGAAACAGATATGTCAAGGCCTTCCACATAACATATGGATTTTCCTTTCCATGGAGACTCGAGACAATATGATCTCGAACTCCCTCTAACAATATCCTCCTCACATTTGCTACCTTCTTCTAACATGTATCAAGAAGTTGGTATCTACTATTGCGGGCTTGGGAATATCATTATCTATGAATTCCTTCAACCCATTGTCCTCCAACACTGCATCCATCCTGTCCTTCCATGAAATATAATTCGAACTATCCTTGAGTGCATATTCGAGTCTCAAGCCACTGAAAGACATCTTAATCCACTTATAGCTCCAAAGAAAGTACTTGCAAATTTGGATATTGTTCAACACAGACTAAATTTCTTCTCCACTATTGTGATTCCTAGCGCTCTGATACCATGTACAAAATATCTAACATAGCTATAATACCATGTAGAAATTATATCAATGGATTCAATCTGATCATGTAATGTACTAAAACAAGATATTAAATCCTTCTACAATATTTGTGAAATATAAAATATGATCTCTCAATCACATGCAAGTAAGAGAAAGAATTAAATCAATACACAACACCAGATATTCCTAGGGAAAGCAACTTCTCGAAACCCCTCCATATTTATTGTATAATCAACCAAGGAATCATGAAACAATACAATGTATTTGTGCTCACCACAACCTCATACACTCTACCAATTGCTTCACACTTATCTGGGAAAAATTGGACAAACACATAACCAATTATCAGCCTACCCTCAGCCTACCCTGCTTACGCAATCCCTAGAAAATTAAACCCCTATTAAATAGGAAATCCAGCCTTCCTTAATTGCGCAATTCATCATGGGCTTCTTGTGGTTTTATATAACTACATCTGGGAAGTTTGCTAAAAATAAAACTCATATTTTACTTGCCTTGAACCTTTGTCTCAACTGGGTCTCCACCAGAATTAACATGTGTGAAACTATAAATAGTGAATAATTAATTACTTGGTAGATCACTACTGGTGAATTAATTCACTTGATCTCCCACTAGCTCATCAAACAATTAGAACTATTTAAACTCATTTTAAATCAATTAATGTGAGTTAACTAATCCCACTCACATTACACTAGTGCTACAACTGCAACTGGACCCTGTTAATAATAGAATCACTCTACCTGCATATCCTTAGACCCTTAACTCGAAATTCTTGAGCTAAATAAGTCTATCACACTTAGTTAACTATTACAAGTTGTTATGAGAAAAAATTACAATTAATTTTCCAATTTATTTAATAAATTGGTTGCACACTAATGTGTCGCTAGGACCCATCACTGTGTGACCTGTGATCCCACACTAGTGTCTGTGCATTTTCATGTTGTTTCTGGATGCCAATTTTACTATTTCTTGTTGCAAATTTCAACATAATCAGTGTCGAGAGAGCACTTAGATTTATGGAATATACTTCAAGGGAAAAGGCTCAAATAGATATGATTCTACTAAAAGGAGAAGTGTTATTATGGTGGGTAAATGAAGAAATGAAGATGTAAGTCACACCACTGCAAGCTAGTTGGGAAATGTTTGAGGAAGCCTTCAAAACTAGGCACTTATCAGAGGACTATAAACACCAAAAAATGGGGCTTTCCATTTAGAGTGACATAATGGTAGATCTATCGAAGACTATGAAGCTGAATTTTATAGGTTGGTCCATCATGTGGACTATATGGTAGATGACAAACGTCAAGTTGAAAGATTCTTTCATTGTCTCGATCCTTTGGTTTGAGCAGAAGTCACAATGTGGAAACCCACCACTATGGAAACAACCACTAGTTTATCCAAACAAGTCCTGAGGACGATAAATATGAAAAATAAAATGGTGGTTGATGGAAATGCAGAGAAGGAACACCCCACAGCGAGGGTAAATAGATCAGGGTGGAACCCATATGGATTCCAAGAAAGATGAAACAATTTTTCCCGGTTTGCTAGTGCAACTTTTGGGTTGCCTCCAAGAGTACGTAGGGGTCAGCCCTACTTGAGAAGAACTAATGGTTGAGGTAGAGGATTTGGTGGCCAAGGAGTGGGACCAAATGAGAATTGAGGGCACACAGAATGTTGGGAATGTGGAGGTCCACATTATAGAAGGGATTGTCCAAGATATCAAGTAGGGATCAAACAACAGGGACTTAACTCAAGAGAAGGAAGACCACATAACCCACATCGAATTCATGCCACCATTAACCATCGCCAGGTTGAGAACCAAGCCACAGTTGTTGAGTCCCCATGTATGATAAACAACATTCCTCTATCTGTGTTAATTGATACAGGTGCCACTGATTGTTTTATTTCTCCTTCATCATTTCTTAGATGTGATTGATAGCTCATGAGAAAAGTAACTTTAGAATGGTAGAAATAGCATTAGGCTCTCAGAAATCAATAGGATAACTGGTAAGGGATTGCATTGTTAACAATGGGGTATGTGACACCAAGATGAACTTGTATAGCGCGACTCTGGGAACTTATGATCTAATTGTAGGAATGGATTGGCTTGAATCTCATCAAGCTATAGTGGATTGATATAATAAGACAATTCTCTTCAAAAATTACCAGGGAGAATCCATAGTAATCGAGGGAATTAAACATGATGTTTTGTTGCACCTCATATTAGCCAAGAAGGTTAATAAGTGTATGAGGAAAGGATATAAGATTTATGCAGTAGAAATGGTTAGTGTTGACGGGAAGTCCTTTGATAAGTTTCACCCACTACTTTCTAAATTTGTATTTGTATTTCCTCCAGAGCTACCAGGCTTGCCTCCTATTCGATAAATTGATTTTTCCACTTCCTTGAAACTGGGAACAGAACCCATATCCAAAACACCTTATCAAATGATTGTTCCAGAGCTTAATGAGCTTAGTATATAGCTTAAAGAACTACATGTTCAAGGATTTATCTGACCCATTGTATCTCCTTAGGGTGCACCAGTGATCTTTGTGAAGAAAAAAGATGGAACTATTAGGTTATGTATTGATTACCGAGATCTAAATAAGGCCACCATTTGAAACTGGTACACCATGCCTTACATAGATGAACTCTTTGACCAACCAAAAGGAGCTTCAGTATTTTCCAAATAGACTTATGGTCAGGTTACCATCAACTAAGAATTAAATAAGAGGACATACCTAAGACAAAATTCAGAACACGATATGGGCACTATATGTTTATTGTTGTACCATTTGGTTTGACGAATTCCCCAGTAGCCTTCATGAACTTGATGAATAGTGTTTTCTGTAGATATCTAGACCATTTTGTTAAAGTGTTCCTGGATGACATCCTCATTTATTTCTGCAATGAGAAGGAGCATCAAGAGCATTTGAAACTAGTGCTTCAATGTTTTAGAGAACATAAGTTATATGGAAAACTTACTAAGTGTTCTTTCCTTGAGAAGGAAATTCAATATCTAGGCCATACCATTAGTGGGAAAGGCATTGTAGTGGATCGCAACAATATTGAACTATAATGGATTGGCCTGCTCCTAAGAATATCAAATAATTACCCAGCTTTATGGGGTTGGCAGGCTATTATAGAAGATTTGTAGAAGTATTTTCATGGATATCAAGTCCAATCACAAAATTCCAAAGGAATGGGGTTAAGTTTGAATGGACAAGTGAGTGTGAGAGAGCATTCAACGAGCTAAAACAAAACTTAAAAACTGCCCCAATATTAAAGGTTCCTGACATGGACAAGGACTTTTGTGTGTGCACAGATGCATCAGGAGAAGGATTAGGCGCGGTCTTGATGCAGGATGGAGGGGTTATTTTTTATGCTTCACGTAAACTCAAGAACCATGAAATAAATTATGCCACACATGATCTGGAATTAGTTGTAGTTGTAATGGCCCTGAGACTATGGAGACGTTATCTGATGGGGCACCAATTTGAATTAAGAAAGGATCATAAAATTCTTGAGCATATCTTCACCCAAAAGGACCTTAATGCTCGACAACGACGTTGGAGTGATTTATTTAGTGAATATGATTTCACGATATCCTACATCAACGACAAAGAAAATAAGGCTACAAATTCTTTTAGCAGGAGACCTAGAGTTCATTCAATATTGTTAGTGAAGATAGACCTGAGAAACCGGATTCTAAACCACCTAATATGGAGCCTGCAATACCAACAAATAAAACTTGCCCTAGAAGAAGAAGTACCAATGGCATCCAAGTGGGAAGGTTACACCTTAGATGAGGATGGGTTGCTACAATATAAGGGTAAGATTTATGTATTGACTGATGATGGAATTCAGAAATTAATAATGAAGGAATCCCACCAAGCTCCATATGATGCACATCCATGAGTCCAGAAAATGTATGC
The DNA here is from genome assembly GCA_034641835.2 of Pinus albicaulis. Lineage (NCBI taxonomy): Eukaryota > Viridiplantae > Streptophyta > Pinopsida > Pinales > Pinaceae > Pinus > Pinus albicaulis. The sequence goes on from CM076581.1 coordinate 619,953,717, forward strand.
AAATTTGAAACAACTATTTTTCTGGACAGGAATGAAAAAATATATAACATAGTTTGTGGCTTGTTTTCTAGAATGTCAACAGGTTAAACCAGAACATCGTCACCCTGCAGGTCTTTTACAACCCCATGATATACCAGAAACTAAGTGGGAAGTGGTTTCGATGGATTTTTTTGGGAGATTACCTATGACTTCCCAAATACATGAATGCATTATGGTTAGTGTTGATAAATTAAATAAGAGTGCTCACTTCATTCCAGTTAAGAGTACCTTTGAGGCACCAACTATTGCTCAAGTTTTCCTAAAAGAAATAATTCACCTTCATGGAGTTCCCTAGAAAATAATATCAGACAGAGATGCATGCTTTATTTCTAGATTTTGGAAAGGAATTTTACAAGCTATGGGAACACAACTAAACTTCAGTACTACATATCATCTAGAGACAGATGGGAAAACATAAATATTAAACTGAGTATTAGAGGACATGCTCAGAATGTATGTCATGGATCAACAAAATTAGTGGGAGAAATACCTTCCCTTAGTGGAATTTGCATACAATAATAGTTATCATAGTTCAATTCAGGCAGCTTCCTTTGAAGTCTTATATGGAAGACCATGTCATACTCCATTAATCTAGGATCTATTAGAGGATTGAGTCATGTTGGGACCTGAAATGCTCCAAGAAATGGAAGAACAAATGGCAATAATTAAGGAGAGGCTAAAAGAAGCCAGGGATCGCCAGAAAAGTTGTGTCGATGCAAAGAGAATTGATAGAAGCTTTGAGGAAGGAAGCCAAGTTTTTATTAGAGTCAAACCCTCTAATATTTCCTTCATATTTGGTGAGGGAAAAAAGTTATCCCCTAGATTTTTCGGCCCATTTAAGATCCTAAAGAGGATTGGACCAGTTTCTTATAAACTCGAGCTTCCATTCCATCTAAGAAGAATACATAATGTGTTTCATGTTTTTATGCTTAGAAAATATGTACCTGGCCCATCCCATGTGCTAACATTTGAGAAATTACAGGTTTCCAAGGAGGGAATCCTTCAGGCTGAACCATTCTGTATATTGGACCATCGGGTTCGTCGGCTCAGGAATCGTGAGATTGAGCAAGTCAAGGTCCAGTGGGACCAATATAGCCCAGGTTAAGCTACCTGGGAAGATGCAGATGTTATTTTTAATGACTTTCCTTATCTATTTGATTAAATTGTGTGGTGAACTAGATAGGAGCACATAATTTAGCTGAGGTAGATACTTTTATGGACCCTCTAGATCATGTCTTATTGTTTAAATTTTATTTATACATCTAAATCGTACATTATGATTTTAGTTATGGTTTTAATTAACTATTATGAGATGATGGTAATGATGCACACATGGTTCTTACTTATATAGTTGTATAAAAATGATGATTATGATATGCATAGGGATTACGATGTTATGATTTGAGGTTATATTGACATGTGATTAGTGTAGAAATTTTAATACAAATTATGTATTTCCTGGATTCTCCTGATCTAACAATTATATGCCACTGTTAAATACAGAATCTCTTCTACAAAAATTCTTGTGAAAATTTAAAACACGATCGCTAATTGCAAACACATGAAGAAAGATCAACCACACATAACACAAATGTTTTTATCGGGAAAGCATAAATTTAAAAACCCCACTATCATATATTATGTATATATCATGGATCATGAAACAATCTCATACAAAACTCTAATCCAAGAGCTCTCAGTACAATATACAATCGTATCACATTGTCATACAAAAATTGGCAAATACATGCGCCAATTTACTGCCTCCTAATAACCTGCCTCCACTGCGCAATCCCTGCTGATCACAATCCCTGAATGAATGAGATCCTGCCTTGCCTTGACTATGCAATCCTCATGGGCACATCCAATGTGTGTGTGGTTGCATGAGTGAAGCCACTAATGTCACAACTGATAGTCAAATTTTCCCTTTCACCTATCTCTCAATTGGGTCTCCACTGGATCTGACATGCATGTAGTTAACAGTAGTATTTCTTCAGTTGCATGTGAGACCACTGCCTATGAATTAATTAAATAATTAATTCACTGATATCTCACTAGTGTGTGTTTAGTTACAACTAGAAAAACTAAGTTTAACTCACTTAACTGAGTTAAACTACTTTACAACTCACATAACTACACATCCAACTCTGTTACAACTTTGTATTACTCAGTTACAACTAAGTCCACTTGCATGACCCACCAACCAACCACTCAACTCGAAATCCACTTAGCTAACTGATTTGACACTTCAGTTAACTATTTCCAAGTGCTCATTGAGAATAGATTAATGTTTATTGTCCAATTATTATTAAGAGATAATAATAATCGACGTGCATTCTATATTTAGACATGCGATCTATAAATAGAATTCACACATGCATCTAAAAATAGAACCTCATCTATAAATAGAATTTTCTCACCATTCTAAAAATAGATATACACCTAAAGATAGCCGGTGGGCCCCACCTAGTGTAGGTGCTTAATTTTCACTAGGATCGTCATCTTGTTGAATCTCAACACTCCCTCTCAACGAGAAATGGATTATCCTTCACCCCGATCCTGTCTCTATGGTATTCGAATTTTCTCCTGGTGAGTGCCTTCGTTAGAATATCTACGTCCTAATCTTCCGTAGGAATGTACTAAAGCAACATGATCTTCCGTTGCACACAATCTCTGATATGATGATATCGAATATCTATATTCTTAGATCTATCATGAAACACAGGATTAATTGAGATTTCAATGCAACTCTAATTATCACAATGAATCACTATAGGATCTAAATGAGAACCAAACAAACCAACCAGGATATTTCTCATCCAGATAGCCTCACATGCAGCTTGACTTGTTGCCATGTGTTCTGTTTATGTTGAACTGAGTGCCACGGATCTATGTTTCCTGTTGTACCAATAAACAGTTGTAGATCCGATACTAAAGACCCCTCCTGATGTGCTCTTTCTGTCTGTTGGGCTGCCTGCCCAATATGAATCCGTGAAGACATGCAGCTCCACCTCATTTTTCTGTCTGTACCATAAGGCATACTCAAATTTGACCATGAGATATCTCAGGACATGCTTTCCCACCTTCCAAAAGAGCTTGGTAGGATTAACTATCGCTTGACTAAGCTGGTTCACCGCATAACATATGTCCAGTCTTGTATTTACTAAATACATTAGCGAACCCACTAACTGTCGATAGACAATAGCATCTACTACCTCTCCAGATGTAGCATCCTCTTTCCTCCAGTTTCTTGGAAGAGGATTATTCATGGGTTTGCAGCCCTCCTTGTGAAACTTACCCAGTATCTCCCTTGCATACTTGCCTTGAGACACAAAAATTTCACCTTCTTACTGCCATATTTCCAATCCAAGGAAATAATGGAGGCCCATATCCTTCATCTTGAACTCCTTTGCAAGGTCCTCCTTGCATGAGTGTATCAGCTGCTCATCACCAGTCAGTATTAAATCATCAAAATAAAGAACAATGATTAAAAGCTTACCCTCCACCACAATTTTTTATAGGTTTTCATTCGCCTCACTCTTGGTGAAGCCAAGTCCAATGAAATAGTTTTCAATCTGAGTATACCAAGCACGAGGTGCTTTCTTCAGCCCATACAACGCTCTTTTGAGTCTGCACACATGTGACTCGCTACTAAAGATCTCGAATCCTTCAGGCTGCTCAATCTACACTTATTCCTCAATGATCCCATTAAGGAATGCAGTCGTCACATCCATCTGATGAATGTGGCAACCCATCTGCGCTGAGAGAGCAAGGATGGTCCTTATGGAAGAATACCGTGTTGCAGGTGCAAAGGTTTCTCCATAATCAATCCTCTCGATCTTTGAGAAGCCCCGGGCCACAAATCTAGCCTTCTATTTCTCAACACTCCCATCAGCAGCTTGCTTTACCTTGTAGATCCATATTGAACCTACCACTGATTTATCAACTGGCCTTGGAACAATTTCCTAAGCACTATTTTTGACAATGGAGTCATACTCCTCCACCATTGCATCTACCCATGTGGGCTCCTGAACTGCGTCCTGAAAGGAAGATGGCTCAGTCACAATACATTTTGTCATCAGAGCCATGTATCCAGTGAATCAATCAAGAGAATTTCTCTGTCTGCACTGTGAAGTAGGGACTCCTACATTTTGTGCCACATCAAACTTCAGCCTCTCAGCTTCTGTGGTACACCTTCTGTAAATTCTAATGTTTGGCTCTACGTGAGTGGGCTCCTCCACTCCATGAACCTCCTCCTATGGCTGATCCACATCTAGAGACTCATCTTTGGGAACCAACAGTTCCTCCTCCACATGCAAGTCTAGCTTCCTCTCAAGCGACAACTGCATGTCTTTCCCCTCATCGAATGTTATATCCCATCACATAACATTCATCTTGTTGTTAGGAAAATACACACGATAGTTATGGGGTGTTTCTGTGTACCCCACATTATCCCAACTTCAACAGTGGGCTCCAGCTTCTTCCTGGCATTCTTGGTCACATGCACATAAACAGATGAGCCAAAAATCTTAAAGTGAGAAACATTTGGTTTCTTACTAGTAAAATCTTCTTCATGTGTACTCATGCCAAGTACTCTACGAGGACAAAAGTTTTGCACATAAAACACAGTGTTGCATGCTTCTGCCCACAAATGTATTGGCAAGCCCTGATCATGCAACATCGCTCATGTTGCACCCATGATCGTTCTGTTCTTCCTCTCTGCGGCCCCATTTTGCTATGGGTTATGAGGTGCTATGAGTTCCCTTCAAATTCCTTCTTTGCTGCAGAAGTCTTTGAATTCATTAGAGATGTATTCTCCACCATTATCTCTCCTCAGAGCCTTCACTTGCTTCCCCAACTCTTTCTCCACCAATGCCTTAAACTCTCAGAACTTTGAGAATATTTGATCCTTCTTCTGCATGAAGTAGATCCAGCATTTATGAGAAAATTCATCAACAAAAATAACATAATACATGTGTTTTTCTATTGAAGCAACCGAGAATGGTCCACACACATCTGTGTGAACTCTCTCTAGGATCACCGAAGCATAGTTCTCGTTTTCATGAAAGGTGGACTTTACATACTTCCCCATGGTCCAACCCTTGCATTGATCTAACTAAGAAAGTGTTCCCATTAGAATTCCAGTAGATACTTGATGCATGAATTTCAAGGCTCCATGATGAAGATAGCCCAATCACCTGTGCCATAATTCGCCCTCATCCCAGCTCACCACTTTTTATGCCTTTCTGATCATGACAGCGCAGCCATATACCTCTAGCTTGTAGAGATTCTGAACTTGAATCCCTATCCTTTTGGCTTGACCCATTGTTTTATTTCCCAAGAAATATTTTCCATCGCTGAAAACAACGTCATAGCCTTTGTCCTCCAACATCGTGACTGATACCAAGTTTTTCTTCAGACCTGGAACATACATAACATCTTTCAAATGATATGGTTTACCTAACTCCCTCTCAAAGGTAATGGTACCAATTCCAGTCGCACTATATCATCCATCATTTCCCATCTCTATATGCATTTGGAGATCTTTCTCCTCCAAGTCACTGAAAAGCTCCTTATCTCCCATCATGTGGAAGGAACCACCACTATCAAGATACCACACCGATCCCATTGCACTTGAAACCAGGAATGTGATCAAGGATAAATCAAGTTCAAATTACGAGGCAAGAGCGTCACCAGCTATAGCTCCAACAGCATTTTTGTTCTTCTTTTTTTGTGGGTAGTTAGTGGTGAGATGCCCATGTTCGTGGCAGAGAAAACACTTCACCTTAGAAAAATCTAGCTTCTTGCCTCTAGACTCAGATTTTGAGTGGAATTTCTCCCCCTTCCCTTTCCTTGCCTTGGCAGCTAAAGCACAATCCTCTTCATCATCATGCTTTGAAGAAGTGCCATCTCTGGTGTTCTGCCTGAACTCCTCCTACACTAGATCCGACCACAGTTGTTCCCAATTTGGCAGTTTTTCCTGTCCGTTGACAAAGTCTTGATAACTGTGCCAACTCTTAGGAAGTCCCAAGAGAGCCAAGCTCACCAAATCATCATCAGCAATAGTAATTCCCACACTCCCCAATTCATCCCGACATTGGACAAACTTTGTGTGATACCTAGGAATATTGTCGCCCTTCTCCATCTTTATCTTTCTAATTTTATCCTTCAGCACCAATTTCCTATGGTTGTTGCTGCTTTGGAAAAGATCCATCAAGGCCTTCCACATAGAAAATGGTGTGGCTTTCCCATGAAGGCTTGAGACAATGTGGTCTCATACACCTTCCAACAGAATCCTTCTCATCTTTGCTACTTCCTTTTGCCATGCATCAAGTAATGCAGCATCCGTCGAAGTGGGCTTAGGAACATCACTGTCGATGAATTCCTTCAAGCCATTATCTTCAAGAACCACCCCCATCCTGTCCTTCCATGCAATGTAGTTCGAGCTGCCCTTGAGTGCATACTCTAGTCGCAAACCATTGAAAGCCATTTCAATGTTTACTCAACTGTCGCACCAAGAAATTCTTGCAGCAAATTCGAATTTTTTCCACCAACAAACTCAGCTACTGCTTCGAAATTGCAATCTTCTTTGCTCTGATACCATGTAGAAATTTTAATAAAAATTATGTATTGCCTGGATTCTCCTGATCTAAAAATTATATGCCACTATTAAATACATAATCGCTTCAACAAAAATTCTTGCAGAAATTTAAAACACGATCTCCAATTGCAAACACATGAAGAAAGATCAATCACACATAACACAGATGTTTTTACCGGGAAAGCATAAAGATAAAAACCCCACTATCATATATTATGTATATATCATGGATCATGAAACAATCTCATACAAAACTCTAATCCAAGAGCTATCAATACAATATACAATCGTCTCACACTATCATACAAAAATTGGCAAATACATGCGCCAATTTACTACCTCTTGATATCCTGCCTCCACTGCGCAATCCCTGCTAATCACAATCCCTGAATGAATGAGATCCTACATTTCCTTGACTGCGCAATCCTCATGGACACATCCAATGTGTGTGTGGTTGCATGAGTGCACCCACTAATGTCACAACTGATAGTCAAACTGTCCCTTTCACCTATTTCTCAACTAGGTTTCCACTAGATCTGACATGCATGTAGTTAACAATAGTATTTCTTCAGTTGCATGTAAGACCACTACTTGTGAATTAATTAAGTAATTAATTCACTGATCTCTCACTAGTGTGTGTTCAGTTACAACTAGCACAACTGAGTTTAACTCACTTAACTGAGTTAAAATACTTTACAACTCACATAACTACACATCCAACTCTATTACAACTTTGTATCACTTAGTTACAACTAATTCCACTTGCATGTTCCACCAACCAACCACTCAACTTGAAATCCACTTAGCTAACTAATTTGACACTTCAGTTAACTATTTCCAAGTGCTCATTGAGAATATATTAATGTTTATTGTCCAATTATTATTAAGAGACAATAATAATCAACATGCATTCTATATTTAGACTTGCGATCTATAAATAGACTTCGCACATGCATCTAAAAATAGAACCTCATCTATAAATATAATTTTCTCACCATTCTAAAAATAGACATACACCTAAAAATAGCCTGTGGGCCCCAACTAGTGTAGGTGCTTAATTTTTACTAGGATCATCATCTTGTTGAATCTCAACAATTATTTTATTATGTGATGTCATGATATGTCTTTGATGTTGTTATGTTGATGTTATAACTTATGATGGTATTTTATGTGGTAATCGCATACATATTTTTTTGACATGCATAAGAATGCATTTATTTACTATTCAGAATGCGGTGATTAACAATGATGACATGAAAGACTTAGCATGTGAATTATTTTATATGATGTTATGATTATAAATAATGCATTGGATGTATGTTTAGATGTGGTGATTGGTAGGAAATCCACAAATGGGCCGAGAGGGCTGGTTTATTTGATGATCTCGTGGGAGCCCATACCTATGAGGGAGAATATGTAACACCATATGGGCTGGAGACATACTCAATCAACACTACATATGCCAGTGGTTCCTTTGTCTTGTGTAACTCTTGATAGATAGCTCTTGAAGGGTTGTGGGACCATCTTGAGGAGGTCAAGTGCTTACTATTGTAGGCCAAGTGCTTGATATTGGATTGGGATGTCAAAGTCTAAAAGAGGTGTAAGGAATTTGATGCTTAGGGCTGTGCGCCTTAGTGAGGGTGGAGGGAGTGGGCTAGCCTTACGAGATGCCTGGAGTCATTGAGTATTAGGACCGGATGTATGCCTTTGAGCAAATGAGGTCTGAGCCGGGCACGAGCCTTGGGGCCAGCCTTGGGCTATGGTACAAACCGATGAGGCTTATGCCTGGTTTTGAAAGTGGGAAAAAGGACATAGATTCTTTGAGATGGAAACTTTCGATGCCTGCTAGTTATACTAGTTCAGTAGAGGGTGTTGGGCAAACATGAAGTAATAAATAACTGAATATATAAAATGCTAAATTATTCAACTTAACTTGGGGTAAAGTTCCTTAAAGAGGGGGAGTATGTAATGTCCCCTAATAATAATAAAAATAATAAATAATATAATATAATATAATTAAATAAATAGTAAATAAATAATAAGTCAATATTAGTAAATACATAATAAATAATAAAGAGAATAACAATAATAATAAATAAAATAGTAAATAATAAACTAGACTTATAAATAGCAAATAAATAAATGAAGCTAACAAAAGTAAAAAGGAATAAATTAAGGAAGAGTTAAACTAAGAAAACTATAAAAATATGTAATATCCCATAATAGGGACTACAACAATTTATAAACAGATATGCAGAGAAATAATGCAGATCATCTAAGTAAGAGAAGGAGGCCAATATGGAGGCTCTTTATTTACATATACATCAGCAAAATATATGAATAAGAAAGCCCATGAGATGTACAATAGGAAATAGAAGACTTTTATGGAAGAAAACCCTCAAAATGAGGTGCTGCAACCATGTATTAAGACTGAAAGAGCTTGACAACGTTAATTTTATTAGCTGCAACTATTGTAGATTACACTTTAGATATAGAGAAAATCTATGTACAAAAAGTTAGATCTATATCAAATTTGTACACTAGATAGGCTCTTCTTCAATTCCCCCTTGGGGTTTTCAGAAAAACATGAAGTACAAGAGTAGATCTGAGATCTAATGTTGCAGATCTGCAGAAACATTTAGAAAAAAATGAATATTCAAATCTGATTTGATATATGCAATATGATGATCCACTCCAATTGGATCTCAAATGTGAAGGGCAGATCCCCAACACATGAAAGTTACTCCTCCAAAAAGTGTGCCAAAAGACCCTGCAACAGTACCCACACAAATAACACATTTATGGAAGTAAGACTGCAATGTAGGCTTTAGAACAAGTTTGGCCACAAGCCAAGATCTGAAAATGTAGCTCCAATCATCCAATACTCTCTTTCCAATGGGATAGAAGCCTTCCCCACTGAAAAGAGGCACTAGATTGGCCTAGATCTGAGAAGATCTAGCCTCCACTTTTTGCAGCTTACAAAGACAACCAAACCCTCAACAGGATCTACGTTGTAGTTGGAAGAAGAGCTTGGCCAAATTCCTGATAGTGGACAAGAAATGCAAAACTCTTCCAAGAGCTACTCAAGGAAAGAGGTTGGATTCCCGATCAGGAACACCCAGTGCTAAATAGCACTATTCTCTGCTAAAAATCAAGGAGAATGAGAAAAGTCTAAACAGACAATATCTTAAAAAATGACATAATCAACAACAACCTTCTCATGCTGCCATCCTCTTCCTTTTATAAGTTTGAGATCTTGCAAAACCCTAAACCACCTTCAATAAGATAGCTCCTTTCACATGAGCCACCTCCAACTAAATTTGCATTGTGCCTCATTGATGGCCACTCCTCCAAGACAACATTGTTGATCTGTTCATGGTTGACCCAGTCAAAAGATTCAACCCCTTTCACACCTAAGGGTGCTTATTTAAATAGCCCATATTTAGCCTTGTTCACACGTGGCATTGATTTATTTACTGTTAGGAGTTTTATTGATCCTCCTTTACACATTTATTCATAAAACAGAAAAATAAAACAAAATTGAATAATCCCATTAGCTTGGGACTAATTGGGAATATTACAGTCCTCCCCTCCAAAATGTTGCTTGTCCTCAAGCAACTGATAAGGTAAGTGCTGCAAATCTCCTCCTCCTCCATTGGTGACACCATCATCATGTGTTAAGCTTCCTCCATAAGCTAAGTGTTCACCAATCCAACCCTCCATGAATTGTTCCTCCAAAGTTCGTATGAGGTGTAAGTAATCCATCCCACAAGGAGTCAATAATTCAAATGAAACAAACATGGCTGAACCAATGCTCTCCCTATAACATGTAGCATAATGTGCATGGAGAACCTCCATCCCATGTGGTACATACATGCCTCCCATCCTCCCTCAATACATTCCCATAAAAAGTACAAGTATATCATCAATGTATGGGAGAAAAACTACATACATACAAACAGAAATTTGAGCATGTGGAGGTGGGTCATAGTCCCACATATGGTACCAGCACAATGCATCTCCTACCTACATCAGATATAGATGTGGTAAGTGGTCTCCCCACCACTTACTTGCTACACATGTTATCTCACTATGGCTAAAAGTGTGAGATATATTTGGGGCTTTAGGGAAGCACCCATCATGATAAAAGATCTCCCTTTGTCCACCAAGGGAGTGGCCAAATTCAGAAATTTTTGTGGCCCATTTTTGGCCATGAGATTTACAAGATGTATTACTCCTCCTTGGAGTCATGGAATGCATAAATATGGTGAAAGAATATATACAATCAAAAAATAAAACATTATTTATATGATCAGATTCTTCACCAACAATACTCCTCATACAAATGGAGTGGTGCATGGATCTATCCCCTCTCTCAAAAGAAGGAAGAGATGGCTGAAATAACTCCCTCATAGAGTCATGTTGTTGCCCCAATTCCACATAGCTCATGCATTCTTGAAAATGTTGATGTAGTTCTTCTTTCAAGCCTTCCCAATCAAGGCTCCTCATGATGATGTTGTAGATCTTCATGGAATACATGTGGCTAAAACATAACTCTTTGTAGGCCCTTTGTAGCAACTCCTCCCTGAGATTGGAAGCTCCAGACAAGAAGATCCTACCATGATGATAGATGACTCCTTCATGGACTAGATAGCCCTCTTCATGCAGCTAGTCATCAAGTATCATACAAGTGTGAAGATCCTTGGAATAATCCACCAATAGTTGGGATTTCCAATATAGATTTACACTCCCCAACAATGACAGCACTGGTAATGTATCAACAAAAATGTTTGTCATGTTGTTGCTCTCCTCCTTGACATCTCTCATGCCAAAGGTGTATATTGGAAGGCCATTCCTTCCATTCTTCTCCTCCCACAATACAAAACCAGAAATGAGAGTGGGTGATGATGATAAGGGAAGAGGATTTCCCTCCTTCTTGAGCTTACCCAAGACTCCCAACGCTGTAGCTTTGTATTCTAGTGCTCCAATCCCTCCTGGATCTATGCTTGGAGCATCATATTGTGAGGTCTTCCCCAAAAAATCTGAATCAGGTGGCCTCCCAGGTGGTTTGCCACTAGATAAGAGTGTCCCATGCAGAAATCTCATGAACATGATAGATGGGACTGTAAAGTCCTTGCTTCCACTGTGCAAATCCATTTCTATGTGGAAGTAATATGTGAGGGGTATGTATGCATGCCTTTGATCATTTGAGATTCACCACTCTTCTTGTCCACCCATTCCATTTGTAAAGCCTCCCAATCAGTGGTGGCTCTCCCCAATGTAATCAACCATTGAACACCCAAAATCACATTGGTGTCTGGTATGTCAACCACAAAGAAGTGGTCAACCAAAGTGTAAGTTCCCATGGTCGCTGAAAGTGATGGGACATAATGCATGCATTGCATTGTTCTATCTCCTAGGACCAAAATAGAGAATCCCTCAAAATTATCAGTGGGTATTGCCCTCCTTTGTACAAGATGAGCATCAATGAAGTTGTGGGTGGCCCCACTATCAATCATTACAAAAACCCTATGATTCAAGATTTAACCTTGAACTCATAAGGTCAAGTACTTAGGTACTCCCCTCAAAGATGCAAGAGTCCCTCCAATAGGAGAAAAGGCTCCATTCCCATCTCCTGATAGTGTTGGATCTCCTCCATCAGTGTCAGCGTTGTGACACCTTCTTGGTTCATCTTCTTCTTCCTCCTCAATGTCTGAGAAGACCTCTATGTAATGTGCTTTTCCAGCAGCACATCTATGCCCCGGTGCCCATGACTCTTGGCAAGTGAAGCATAGATTCTTCTTCCTTAAATCTCTTCAGACTTCATCATCAAGAGGCTTCTTGTATGAGCTCTCCTTTGAAGGAGCAACTTTCTCTTCTTTTCCTTAAGAAGGAAAAGAGGGCTTATGCTAAAAGTTTGCCTTTGCTTTTGGCAAGGCATCTTGAAGGTCTCTAGCCCTCTCAATGGCATCATGTAGAGTAGTGGGCTTGGTAGAATTTACCAACCCATGAAGACGTTCATATAAACCTTCTATGAACATGTAAACCCTTCTTGCTATAGAAAAATCAGGAACCATAATAGATAATCTTAAAAATTCAGAAATGTAAGACTCTGTATTACCTGATTTTTTTAACTTTGCAAGGCTCATGAATGGTGCCTCTGGATCTCTTCTATCAAATCTTTCCACTAGCCTTCTAGTGAAATCTGAATAAGAAATCACATTGGCATGACCCTGTTAGCCATATATAAAATTTTGTTATATATCATGATGGCTAAATAGCCTCTCAAGTTTTCAAGAAACAAATTTTATATAAAATCTGTGAGTTCTTGAAAACCTCACTGTGTTAATTATCCAAAAAGATCCATTCCATTGATAAACTTCACTTAAAAATCCTCAAAGAAACCGTGCTGTTATAAAAGAGACTATTTCTAGGCCACTTCTCCATCATTTCACCTTCATAAATCTCCTCCAAAGTCCCTCCATTTTTCACTCATTATCAAAGTTACAAATCCCTCTACAAAAACCCCCCATTTTCCCTTCTTTACCCTTCATTTCCTAAAAAAGAAAACCACTTTAAACCTTATAAGACTCTTTATTATTGTTTAAAACCCTTTTTTCTAACCTATCGAAATACTTAAAAAGGTCTAAAAACCCGCTTTTTAAGCCTATTTCCGCACTAGTGACCATATCAGGCTTTAAGCCCCTGCGGGGCTTAAGTTTTCAGCCTTTTCCCCATGTGATCAAGCCCCGTAACCAAGTGATGAGTCCTTGACCGCTTTCACTTAAAACCCCCTTCCCTTATCTTTTCTCCGCTATTTCAATTTTTCCCCCAATACAATCTTAACCGTCGATCTTGTTGATCCAATGGTTCCCGCTTATCCTCATTTTTGAACCCCGTCTATTTTATCCTTCTGCTTCCCAAAAAAATAGACGACGTCACTGACTGGTCCTCACCATCCATCTGACTGCGCATATTTTCTGTGATCATGCCCATTCCTCACTATCGATCTGGCTCCCCCAGATCAGACAGTCTGCGTGCTATTTCACACTCAAATCACCAAATGAACTGATCGCGCATTTCTGACACGAAACAAGTGGTTTTGGTGGGACACGCGTCAGCCACCAAGCCATATCACGTTCATTCAAGCCAATACCACTTACCGCCTACCCCGTGCGTGAATACCACCTCTAGTATTCCCGAAACCACTTTCACATATTTTCGCATCATAATTCAAATTTAAACCCTGGTTCTTCACCTCTCTGCCATGGAACCCTTTTCCGCATGTTCTCCTCCCTCTGCACTACTCCTCCACCATCCCAACGCCTCTGAAATCAGGTTTATATAATTGTTTGATGTTTTATTACAGGTTTAATGGCAGCCACCCCATGAACCGGCCCTCCCACAACAAAGTCAAAGTTACAGAGCCTAGGATGACGATCCTTAGGCCCAGTTTCATGCAAAAAAGGGACCCAGGGTTAGATTCAACGGTTTGGCCAATTCGTCATGAACATTGGCTAATCCGATAAGACCCTCCAACGCAGAAAGAGACACCTGCCAGCAAACATCAAAGATCAATGAAGAACAGTGGAAATTAAAGAAATTAAGGATTAAAGGTTAAGTCAAAGCCTGACGATCAAGGACTTAACCACTGATTTTCAAGGATAAAGCGCAGTTGAAGACAAATCAATTAAAGTCAAAATAATCAGTAAAGGAAAAAAATCCCTAAAGATGATTAAAGGAGGCCTAAATATATATTAAAGCCTAAATCTGTGTTTAAAGTATCAAATACAAACAGATCAGAAAAAGACCGCTTCAAAATGCCAGATCATTGAAGCAATTAATCCCTGGAAAGCCAGAAATGCCACCTACATTTCTATTTACCTCAAAAGAATACAAATTGAATGCACAGTCAGAGATATTTTCAAAGACAGCTCAGAAAGTAATTGCCAGCTACCAAAAGCCTCAAAAGTCAACAAAAGTGACTGAAGTAGATGAAAGTTAATGTAAAAATCAATTAATAGAGTTAAGACATTAGATATCTTCTCCATTAGGCCTCCCAAAGGTCGAGAAGCATTTACTCTGTATTAATTGAATAGTTAGACCTTCCTTTCACTCCACCTCCTCAATTTACCTATATATATCATATGAGGAGCCCAGTATTGTTGTGGGTTGGATACTTATCGAATGTAAATAGTTGTTGAATTTGTTGAAGCTCTGTTGAGTAATTGAAGAATATTAGGCAGAGAAGAGAAGTTGGAGCTGTAAAGACCTATTGGACTTAAAGATTGTAACGGGTTTGAACTTCAAATATACAAGCTGATTTATGGGATCCTGGTCTATGTCAATGGTGATGTTTTTCTTACTGTAATTGTTGTTTTTCTTATGTTTTCATACTGTCCACTTTCTCTGATAAAGAACAGCAAATTTAGATTAGGATTTACTGTAAAAGGTACCCTAATTCTCACTGATAAGCTTTATCTTTATGTTTTCTTCTAATTGTGCGTTTGAGGATAATTCAATAGAGTATAACCAGTCAAGGAATGTTGGTGAGCCCATGTCTTGCTGAGTAAAACTTGAGACATTGTTCTTGAATGATATTCTCACTGCATGCTAAGTAAAGTCAAACTAGGGAATTCTATGGTTAGCCCTATCCTCTAGTGCTTTCTCCAACAGCTGTTTTGAAGGTTTCCTTTGAAGAGTATGCCAAAAGCAAGATAGGTTCAAAGTCCTTACCTGATCTTAGGCTGCCCTTTGTTTTCTTATATGTTTTCTTCTTGTTGAAGGTAATCTGTTAGATTGCTGGAGTGTTGTCTGAAAAGTGTGCTTTAGTAAAAGTTTGCCCAAAGAAGTCTATGGTTCGCCCTGTCCTTTGGCCTGCTTCAAACAGTTACTTTGAAAGGCTTTTCTTGTTTAGTGAAGTTAATAGATTCTTAAATGGTTATTAGCTTTACTTCTTTCACAACACTTTTAATGTTCCATATCACAAATCAATCTAAAAAGATCCTTTGATATAGATGACTTGCCCCATGGACCACTCTTGAAACTTGTTGTGCAATTAAATCCTTTTGTGACTCCGTAGCCCAATGGATTGATATTGTCTCTTACCTATCCTATCAGCTGAACCATTCTTTCAACTTACTCACACCTTTACCCTTCAAAAGACTTCCTTTATTTTGATGATATCCTACCCAACCAAAACCAAAACAAGTTCCCTTAGGCTTTATAACTAGCCTAATATCATAATTAAGTATAAAGATATATCATTCTAAAACACTAATAGAGAGATCCCTCTTTGAATCCAGGAAGGCTAGATCCTAGGATTCCAAAGTGGTTCTGATGTTGCCTTGTCATTTGGTATGCCAATTTGCCAAATCACAGGACCCCAACACTCCAATGTAGACAAGCCATGGAACCACTAGTCATGTGCTTCACCTTCAAAGTGTAGCGCTGCAATCTTGATAGCTTCCATCTCTAGAACCTTGTTCAACTGAAAGTAGATGTCAAGTTTTTCTATCCATGCTTTGGCAGAACACTTGGATGACCCATCAAAGTGGGTAGAAATAATCTGCCCATAGAGTGATGTCAATCATGATTCTGAGTGAATCCACCATCTCTATGTTGATGCCTTGGTCTTCTTTTGTCCTTGAGGTGATAAAACTCTTAAAAACTCAAGTGATCTTTGAATCTCTGATTTTGAGACTCATATTCTTCAAAATAGTCTTCAAGGGATGCTTGCTCTTGAAACCCTTCATTCCCCATAGCTAAAAAGGTAGGCATGGTAGAGTGTTGGGAAATTTGTGGTTGATGCATTGGTTGATCATTCCAGTGGTGAGACATGCTAGAGCTTTCTCCAAGATGAAATCTCTTAGGAGATTCTTTGATTCTGTCCAATCTCATCTCTTTGATATCTCTAGCAAGATCTTGCATGGATCTCAAAAGGATCTTTGCAAATTCCTTTCCTTCTTCATCACTTCCAAATTCAAGGACTATACCCTTGTCTCTATCATCATTTGTGAAACCAAATTTCTTCTGTATTATTTTTAGATACCTCTTCTCTCTGTCAGTAAGAGGCTCTTCTTCTTCTGAAAACATATTGGCTTCTTGCAGGCTATGCCAAGATGATGGCTCTAATACCACTCTAATATTCCCAAATGGGGAATGTAGCAATATTAAACAATTATGCAGAGAAATAACGCAGATCATCTAAGTAAGAGTAGGAGGCCAACATGGAGGTTCTTTATTTACATATACATTAGAAAAATATATGAACAAGATAGCCCATGAGATGTACAATAGGAAATAAAAGACTTTTATAGAAGAAAATCCTCAAAAAGAGGTGTTGCAACCATGTATTAAGACTGAAAAGAGCTTGACAACGTTATTTTATTGGCTACAACTGTTGTAGATTACACTTCAAATCTAGAGAATATCTGTGTATAAAAATTTAGATCTATATCAGATCCATACACTAGATAGGCTCTTCTTCAATTCCCCCTTGGGGTTTTCAGCAAAACATGAAGTACAAAGAGTAGATCTGAGATCAAATGTTGTGGATCTACAGAAATATTCAGAAATTCATGGACATATAGATTTGATCTAAAATATACAATATGATGATCCCCTCAAATTTATCTCAAATGTGAAGGGTAGATCCCCAACAAATGAAAACCACTCCTCCAAAAAGTGTGTCAAAAGACCCTACAATAGTACCCACACAAATTACGCAGTTCTGGAAGCAATACTGTGTTGTAGGCTTTAGAACAAGTTTGGCCTCAAGCCAAGATCTGAAAATTTAGCTCCAATCTTCCAATACTCTCTTGCCAATGGGTTAGAAGCCTTCCCCACTGAAAAGGAGCACTAGAATGGCCTAGATCTGAGTAGATCTAGCCTCCACTTTCTGCAGCTTACAAATACAACCAAACCCTCAACAGGATCTGTGTTGTAGTTGGAAGAAGAAGCTTGGACTTTAGCTTGATAGTGGACAAGAAATGCAAACTCTTCCAAGAGGCCTCTCAAGGAAAGAGGTGGGATTCTCGATCAGGAACACCCAGTGCTAAACAGCACTATTCTCTGCTAAACAGCAAGGAGAATGAGATATGTCTAAACAGACAATATCTTTAAATATAATCATCAACAACCTTCTCATGCCGCCGGCCTTCTTCCTTTTATAAGTTGAGAGCTTGCAAACCCTAAACCACCTTCATTGAAAACATTCCTTTCACATAAAGCAGCTCCATCTAAAACTGCATTTTGCCTCATTAATGGCCACTCCTCCCAGACAATGTTGTAGATTTGGTCATGGTTGACCCAGTCAAAATATTCAACCCCTTTCACACCTAAGGGTGCTTTCATTACATAGCCATATTTAGCCTTTTCCACATTTGGCATTTATTTATTTACTATTTAGGATTTTTATGTACCTCCTTTACATATTTATTCATCAAACAGAAAAATAAAACAAAATTGAATATTCTCATTAGCTTGGGACTAATTGGGAATATTAAAAAATAAGTAAAGTTAAAAAAAAAAAGTAAAAAGGAATAAAATAAGAAAGAGTTAAATTAAGAGAAACATTAAATTAAATAAAACTTGAAATAAAGAAATAAAATTTGCATGTTGACACAGTGAATGTGTGCATGCGGTTCCCTTTCCATTGTTTGGCCTATTTAATAGACATTGAGGAAGCTGAGATTCATTAATTCATCATTCCTTCATGCATTCTCTTGGAAGAATGATATTGTCAGACAAAGGATTCCCTGGCAGTAATATGTCGATTGAGGGCTCGGGGGTGGTCATCTCTAGAAAGATTACGTGCAACTGAGCGTGCGGTTGGGTGCAGAGTCGTCCCCAAAAATTTGTTGCGGTTAGCAGGATTCAAATAGCGTTTAACTCCGAAAGCAAAATTAAGGAATATCGTCGCTATAGGTAAGTCGTCTCTGCTTGGGTTTTTCTTAAAATTCTTTGCTAATTAGTTGAATAGTTTTTGTGTTGATTATTAATTGCATATTTGATGTAATTAGTTGCATGCTAAATTTTGGGGTTGTTACATATCCTCCCTTTCCCCCTCCAAATCCATATCTCTCCCTCCCTCTCTCCTCCTCCCCCCCCCTCTTTCTTCCTTCCTCTCTCTCCATGTCTCTCCCACTTGTATGTCTCTTTGCCCCACTCTAATCCCCCTCCATCTCTCTCTCTCTCTCTCTCTTAAATATGATCTCATTGTATTTTATTTAAGAAAGTATCTAAATTAGAAAAACCATAATTGGTTGTAAAATATTAAACCTATTATATATAAAAGTATTCTCATTTCTAATTTATTAAAATCTCGATTTAATCTTTATGGGAAAATATTAAAATCCTAGATCCATAACATAATAATAAAAAGAATAGATGTCCCATGGTATTCATAAACCATGATATTATGCTTTTCTTCCATACTCTCCCTCCCTCTCTCTATATTTCTCTTCGGATTATTGACTCATGGTATTGTAAAAAAAACTATTTAGAAGTTAATAATATCCATGGTAAATATTCATGATTAAAAACCTTGTTATGCTCTAAATATTAAATTTGTATTTCCTACTTAATTAAATTTAAAATGGTTATGCAATCATTATTTGAATTTATATTGTAAAATGGAAGTTAATTTATAAGTACTATTTATGTGGTATATATTTTAATACTATATGTATATTATATTTTCTTTTATCTAACAAAAATTGTTGGTAATTTTATTAATAAAAAAAAATTACAATACAAAAAAATTGAATTTAAAAAATATCTCACATCTCACAACTCAAAACTAATATCTCACATCTCACAACTCAAAACTAATATCTCACATCTTACATCTCACATCTAATGCCTACACATCTAATGTCTAACATCTCACATCTAAGTCTCACATTTCAAAACTAACATCTCATATCTAACCCCTACACATCTAATGTCTAACATCTAACATCTCACATCTAATGTCTAACATCTCACATCTAAGTCTCACATCTCAAAACTAACATCTCATATCTAACCCCTACACATATAATGTCTTACATCTAACATCTTGCATACACATCTAATGTCTAACATCTAACATCTCACATCAGCAGCTCACATACATCCACCATTAATGTTGTAGAAGAATAACTAGATCCATCTGCTTGGTGATCTATCTTGATGGCAGGACAAATATGTGGAGGTGCAAACCTTTCCTCAAATTTTGCACTCAAAAAAGAGATAATAATCTTTTAATATTAATATTAAGGTTAATAATGTTTTTTTGCATGGTATTAATAATAATTTGGCCAATGGTTTTTGGCCCATAGGCTTCACCTATATAAAACCTTTTTTTTTAGTGTTCATAAATATAAATACGATTATGGAGTAAATATAAAAAGAGATTTTTTTTTTTTTACCATACTTCTATTTATTTATATTTATATTATTACCATTTCTACACTCTTTTATTTACATGGTGTTGTGCAAACTGGTATATACTTAGATGTTGGTTTCTAATCCTATTTGATATATTTTTATGTATTTGTCATACCTCTTTATGCCTCTTTTATATTTATTTATTTACCATACCTCTTTTATAAATATGGTATTTGGCCCATGGTATTAATAATAATTTGTCCCATGATATTTGGCTCATAGGCTTCACCTAAATAAAACCTCATTTTTTAGTTTTAGTAAATATAAAGAGATTTATGGAGTAAATATAAAAAGAGGTTTTATCCATACCTGTTTATATATCTCTTTATTTATTTACCATATCTCTAGAGTAAGTATAAAAAGAGGTTTCATTTATTTACCATACCTTGGTTTATTTATATTTTTATTTATTTACCATATCTCTCGAGTAAGTATAATTTAACATACGGTTTATTTATATTTTTTATTTATTTACCATGCCTATTTTTTGAGCTCGCAAATATAACTTGTTGTTGATAAGTATTACAAGTATAATGATTATTACAAATATATATTGATTACAATTGTGCCTATATACAAATGTTTACATACAATCTTGCTTACATTACATCTACCCCATACTAGGTTGTAAATATAACTTTGGGTTAAGAGGCAGGGATAAGTATTACAAATATGGGTTATAGAGTGCATCTAGGCACAATAAAATGGGTTGTAGAGTGCATCTAGGCACAATAAAATTACTTACGAACATTTTTAGATAAAAGAAAATATAATATACATATCACATTAAAATATATAACATATAAATAGTACTTATAAATTAACATATATTTTACCATATAAATTAAAATAATGATTCCATAAGAATTTTTAAATTTAATTAATAAGCGGATAAAATTTTAATATTTACCATATAACAAGATTTTTAACCATGAGTATTTACCATGGATATTATTAACTTCTAAATGTTTTTTTTTTACAATACCATGGGCCAATACTGAGAAGAGAAAGATAGAGAGAGGGAGGAAGATAGGGAGAGGAGAAGAGAGAATAAAAAAATAATACTGTGGGCTAATACCATGGTTTATCAATACCATGGCCCATTTAGGCTTTTGATTATTATGTTTTAATTTAATTTTATAACATTTGTTAATTAAATCTAAAAGAAAAAAGGTTATAATTACTTTTGAGGTATATCTAAACCAACTATTTCCATAGAGATTAAATTGAGGTTTTAATAAATTAAAATTGAGAATACTTTTATATATACATATGTGAAATTTATAAATACAAATAATATTATAAAGAACCACAATATCTTCATCAACATGTCTAGTTACATCACCCTAATCGGGGAAGGGAATTGAACCTGTGATGATTGCCATAAAAACCCGCCTCATCACCATTTAACCAAGACCTCACAAACATTTTATGTGACAATATTGATCCAAAATACAGGTTTAATATTTTATAACTAATTATGTTTTTTTTTTTTTTTTTTTTTTTTAATTTAGATACTTTCTTAAATACAATACAATGGGATCGTATTTAAGAGAGAGTGTGAGATGGAGGGGGAATAGAGTGGGGAGAGATACATAGAGGTGGGAGATAAACAGAGAGAGAGGAAGGAAGAGAGAAAGGAGGGAGGGGGGAGGAGGATAAAGGGAGGGAGAGAAATGGATTTTGAGGGGGAAAGAGCGGGAGGGAAGAAAAAAGAAATTGAGAGATAGAGATGGAGAGAGAGAGGGAGTGACAAGGGATATATGAAGATGGAATGAGGGAGAGAGGAGATGATGGAAGAGAGAGAAAAAGAGAGGGTAAATATAGGGAAATAAGTGGAAAAGAGAGACAAGGAAACATAGATATGGAGGGGGGGGAGAGAGGGAGAGAGTGAGAAGGAGAGAGGGAGGGAGAGAGTGATAGAGTTGGAGGGTGGAGAGGGAGGGAGAGTGTGATGGGTGGGAGAGAAAGGGAGAGAGAGGAAGGAAGAGAGAAAGGAGAGAGTGACGGGGAGATAGAGATGGAGTTGGAAGGGGAAGAAATACATAGAGAG
The DNA here is from genome assembly GCA_034641835.2 of Pinus albicaulis. Classification (NCBI taxonomy): domain Eukaryota; kingdom Viridiplantae; phylum Streptophyta; class Pinopsida; order Pinales; family Pinaceae; genus Pinus; species Pinus albicaulis. The sequence continues at coordinate 619,975,844 of CM076581.1, forward strand.
GGAGAGGGAGTGACAAGGGAGAGATGGAAAGATGGTGAGGGATTCTAGAGAGAGAGAGAGAGAGAGGGAGACAAGGGGAAGATAGATAGGCAGAGAGAAGGAGAAGAGAGAGAGGGAGAGGGAGAGGGAGGGAGAGTGTGTATGTTTTTGGGTGAGAAGGAGAGACAAGGGGAGATAGACATATAGATGGAGAGAGAGAGAGAGTGGGGGGGAAGAAGAATAGGGAGGGAGAGATCTATAGAGAGATATGGAGAGAGAGTCTGTATGTTTTGGGATTGAGATGGAGATAGAATGGGAGATAGAGATATACATGGATGGGGGCAAAGAGAGAGAGAGAGAGGTGAAGATGGAATTAGGGAGAGAAGAGATGTGGGAAGAGAGAGAAAAGGATAGGGTAGAGATATGGAAAGAAGGAGAAGAGAGAGACAAGGAGACATATATGGAGGTAGGAGAGAGGGAGAGAGCAAGAAGTAGGGAGGGAGGGAGATAGTGATAGAGTTGGAGGGTGGAGAGAGAGGAACAGTGTGATGGAAGGAGAGACAAGGGGAGGTGGGAGAGAAAGGGAGGGAGAGGAAGGATGAGAGATAGGACTTCATAGAGAGGAGAGATATAGTGGGAGAGAGAGATAGAGTTAGAAGGGGAAGAAAGGCATAGAGATAGAAAGGTGGAGAGGGATAGGGAGTGACAAGAGAGAGAGAGAGAGGGAGACAAGGGGAAGATATAGAGAGAGAATGGGAAGAGAGAGAGGGAGGGAGAGAAAGATAGATAGATATGGAGAGAGAGTGTGTATGTTTTGGGGGTGAGAAGGAGAGACAAGGGGAGATAGAGATATAGATGGAGGGGTTAGAGAGGGAATAAGAGAGAGGAAAAGAGAGGGGGGAGGAATAGAGATATACATGGAGAGAGAGAGAGAGCGAAGGGGAATAGAGAGCGAGAGGGAGAGGAAGAGGGAGGGAGAGAGAGATAGATAGATATATAGATATGGAGACAAAGTGTGTATGTTTAGGGATTGAGATAGAGATACAATGGGAGATAGAGATATACATGGAGGGGGTAGAGAGAGAGAGAGAGATGATATGGAGAGAGAGTGTGTGTATGTTTGAGGGATTATATAGAGAGATAAAAGAGAAACAAGGGGAGGTAGAGATATAGATGGAGGGGGTGAGAGGGAATAAGAGAGACAAAGATAGGGAGGGAGGAAGATAGATATATATGGAGAGAGAGAGAGAGAGAGAGAGATGTGTTTAGGGGGTTGAGATAGAGATAAAAATAAGGAGATATGGAGGGATGTATAGATATAGATGAAAAGGGGAGAGATGGGGGGATGTATATATATATATGACAAGGGGAGAGAGGGAAGAAGAGAAAGATAGAGAAAGGGAGGAAGAGGCAGAGAGAGAGAAAAAATGAGACAAGGAGGGGGGGAGAGAGAAGGAGAGAGGGAGGGAGATAGAAATAGAATGGAAGGAGGATAGATATGGAAGAATAAAGAGACACATAGAGAGAAATACAAACATAGAAGTTAGATCTATAAATTCAAGAATATTTTGGTTTTTCACTAAAGTAGATGTATTGATTTCAGTGTAGTTGTTCATTTCTTACTAATTGATTGCTTGCACTATATGCATTGATTTCAGTGTAGATTTTGATTTCTAATCCTATTTAATACCTTACACTAGATGCATTGATTTAATTCTATATGTTTATTTCTACTCCTATTTGATTGCTTTCACTGGATGCACTGGTTTCAGTATAGATATTGGTTTCTAATCCTATTTGATCACTTGCACTAGATGCATTGATTTCATTGTAGATGTTGATTTCTAATCCTATTCAATACCTTGATCCAAGTGGATATTGGTGGCCACCCGCCTATTCCACTTGGGGCCCCACCATTGTCTCTTTCATTTTTTCAGTTTCGGCACAACTTACTATTTTTCGCTGTTTTTCAGGTCCTGAACTTTCAGAGCTGTTTTGAGGCCCTAAACGATGTTTTTTAGGAAAACTGGGAGCAACATGGGCACATGGATCAATGTTTCTTAAATAAAAAGTCATATTCCTCGGATATATATTTCTAAAGAGGTATGGCGTGCGTCAAATGAATTAGATCGTGTTCCAAAGTTACGTCCCCAAGAAGTTGAAACACCAATTTACCCAAACGGGGCCCATAGTTTTGGCGCTTCATCTCCTAGGGTTAGGGTTTTTGATGTTTATGGTTTTCCATTGTTTCTAAATAATAAATAGGCCCTCAAGCCTCATTGTAACATAGTTCAAAGACTTTTAGCCACCACATCTCTTCTCAGAGATAAGTTACCAGTGCCCTAGCTAGTTTATTTCCATTATGTCTGCAAGCAAATTTCAGTTCTTTGATATTAATGAAACGAAGTGTTATTTCCGCTGCATCTTTGTATTTATGGTTATATGTGTATTTTTTTGCGTTCCGGCATAAATCCAGTGGTATCAGAGTGGTCTACTTTTTCTTGATCCTTCTTTGCATGTCCCCAATGAGGTCGGGGTATAAGGAGTTAGGGGTCGATCTGGTTGAACCTTTGCAAGATCAGCCTCACAAACCCCAATGACCACCCATGGGGGACGAAAAGAAAGATGAGGGAGCAGGAGATCCTATCAAAATATTGCTCGAGGAGGCCCTCAAAAAAAAATAAACACAATGATGAATAAATTTTCCCAGATCCTTCAACGACTACCCATCGGCGGTGCATCTGCATCCAACAGCCACTCTGGAGGCGCAACTCCCTTTAAGGTACAAATAAAATTTGAAATTCCCATATTTGAGGGTCAAATAGATGCAAATGTTGTAGATATATGGTTGAATCTATTAGAAGGATATATCTCAGTTCATGACTTTTTCGACCAGGAGAAGATTATTTTTGCACTCCTCAAAGCTACCCCCCATGTCAAGGACATGTGGGAAACCTATTGTGAGAAAAAGGACGAGAAAAAACCCTCTCTATTCTCAATTGTACCCACTTGGAATTCTTTCCAAGATGCCATCAAGGAACAATATTATCCCATGGGGAGCTATGAGGACACGTACATACAATGGACCACACTGCTGCAACAAAGGGATCAAGATGTGCATGAGCTGACAAATATGTTCCATACCCTGCGCACAAAGTTGGGTATCAAAGATTCAGAGAAACATTTGGTGCTAAAGTATTTCAGTTGTCTACACAAATAAATTCAGGACGAAATGGAGTTCCTCGGCATCTCCTCACTTGGTACGACATACTGGTATGCTACCAAGATTGAGCAGCAATTCAAACAAAAGAAGCGAGACTTTGGATTTGTGAATCAAAAGCAAGGGAGATATTCCCCCAAACTGCAGAACAAAGGAAAAAGCCAAGGCATGGTGGCCCAAGAAAACTTGTCAAAGCCACAAGCAAAGAAAAACACCGCGGAGCCAAAGAAGGACATGGGAAAGTGTTTTGAGTTTCATAAGAGCTCCACTCACAACACAAGTGAGTGTCGGGCCAAGCAGTCGTTGGTGGCCGAGATGAGGGCTTTTGAATTAGATGCATGCTCCGAATATGAATCAGAACCTGACAAGGGGAATGACAAAGGGAAACAGATTATTGATGCAGAGCCCAAGGCTATTGTTGCCGCTGCGAAGATCCAGAAGGAGGAACTGGAAGATCCAGAGAAGGAGGAGCGTCTCCTCCACTCCTAGATGTGGGCAAAGGGTTCCTTGCTATAGTTATATGTCAACAAAGGGAGCCAAAAGAACCTCATTTCAGCTGACGTCATGAAGCGGTTGGGATTGCTGACCATAACACACCCACAACCATACACCATCGAGGGGCTTCACCAAGGATGGGATCTCTGCATCAGCCAGTAGTGCTGCCTTCCCTACAGCATCAAGCCCTTCATGGATGAGGTATTATGTAAAAATTTTCCTCTTGATGTTTCTAATGTATTATTAGGCCAACCATACTTGTGGAAGCGACATGTTGTGTATGAGTCTTGACCTCACGTTGTTATTGTTACTTTGGGAAATAATTTGTACAAGATACCAGAGGTACCACTACCTACGACTATCTCTTTTGTTACAGCAAAACAATGCAGTAAGCTCATTTCCCAAACCAGGAAATTTTTTTTTCCTGATGATCTGCCCCTAGGACAAGATGAATATTGTGGCCACAACCTCCAAATAGGGCTCCTCTTCACGACAACAAAAAATGGACAAGGTTGTGGAGGATTACGAGGACATCTTCACCTCACCCACAGGGGTGCCTCTGCACTGTCAGGTCAAGCACCCCATTAATCTGACCCCAGGTGTGCCGCTACCCAATGGAATGATCTATCAGCACTCTGTTCTCGAGAACGATGAAATAAAGAGGCAGATTCAAGAGCTGCTGTAGAAATGTCACATCCGGCCAAGTTCATCGCCTTGTGGGAGCTTGATCATGTTGGTACAGAAGAAGGATGGGACTTGGAGACTCTATATTGACTATCGGATGCTGAACAAGATCACTGTCTGGAATAAGTACCCGATCCCATGGATTTATGACCTTCTCGACCAACTCAGAGGGGCAAAATATTTCAACAAGATCAACTTGAAGTCTCGGTATCACCAGGTAACAATTGAACCCTTTGATGTGTGGAATACTGCCTTCAAAGCCAAGGAGGGTCTTTTCGAATGGTTGGTCATGCATTTTGGGTTGATGAATGCTTCCGCGACCTTCATGAGGTTGATGGACGACATATTGCGGCCATTCACCAACTCATTTGTAGTGGTGTACTTGGATGACATTATGATCTTCAACCAAACTTGGGAAGAGCACCTCCACCACATCCGACAAGTCCTCCAAACACTACGGCAGCACAAGTTGTGTGCCAATTTGGAAAAGTGCACTTTTGGCATGACCCAGGTTCAATATCTGGGATATGTTATTGATGAAAGGGGGGTGCATGTGGATCCAACCAAAATCCAAGTCATTAGGGATTGGCCAGCCCCAACCACTCTAACAGAGCTTCACAGCTTTTTGGGTCTTGCTAATTTCTACTATAGGATTGTTCTGGGATTCTCTCATATCATTTGGCCCTTGATTCAAGTCACCAAGGGAGGAGTGAAAGAAAAATTATTTTGGTCGGAATCTCAACAGAAGGCGTTCGAAGAATTGAAACATCGCCTTTGTTCTACCCCAGTGATCACATTACTAGACTTGTAAAAACCCTTTGAGATCAAGACATATGCCTTTGACTATGCTATTGGGGTAGTTCTTACTCAACAGGGGCATCCAGTGACATACCAAAGTGAGACATTGTCTGACACAGTTCGCAAGTATCCCAATTATGACAAAGAAATTTATTCCATTGTGCAGGCTTGTTGATAATGGAAGCATTACATTTTGGGGAATGAAACAATCATCCACATAGACCACCAACCCCTGCAATTCATAAAGACACAAGGGAAGTTGTAGAACAATCACCATCAGAAGTGGTCCATAGATCTGCAACAGTTTCATTTGAACATTGAGTACAAGAAGGGTAGCACCAATAATGTTGCAGACTGCCTCACTCGACCATTGATCATGACGCTAACCACCATTCTCAAATATTTTGGGCATGAGACTTCTGATTGGTTGCTTCTCTACAAGAGTGATCCAGAATTTGGCCACACATACAAGGCACTCTTGGGGGGTACACAAGTTCCAAATTTTCACCTCCAAGATGCAGTTTTATGTCACCTAGGACACATTTGTGTTCCTTCAAGCGAGCGTGCCAAGATGATATGGGAAGCACACTACAGTCGAGTCGCTGGGCCTTTTGGGGTTGAGAAAATAGTGGAAGTACTGCAGAAGTATTTCTATTGGTCGAACCTTCGACATGATGTCTGGAAGTACATCAGATCTTGCACTGCTTACACTATTTCCAAACCGACCATCAAGAAGCAAGGCCTATATACTCAACTACCTACCCTTAGTCAACCTTGGGAATCCATCTCCATGGATTACATGTCAGGCCTTCCTTCTACTAAGCATGGAAATGGCTGTGTTTTCGTGGTCATCAATAGATTCTCGAAGATGGCCATTATGGCGGCCTACAAGAAGAATATCACAGCAGAAGCCACTGCTAAACTCTTCTTTAAATGAGTGCGGGTGCACTTTGGGATCCCACAGTCGATCATATCAGATCAGGATAGTAGGTTCCTCAACACATTTTGGTCCAGCCTTTGGTCAATGCTGGACACCAAGCTCAACAAGTCCACAACTTTCCATCCCCAAACTAATCGCCAGACAAAGGTTGTCAACAATATGATTGTATACATTCTGTGCATGTACAATTTGAAGCACTCATGCACATGGGATGAGATCATCCCCTATGTACAACACAGTTATAACCGAGCCCTCCATAGCTCAACTAGCCACAACCCCTTTCAAGTGGGCTTGGGATTCCAACCACTATGTCCCATTGACATAGCCATGCCATTTTGCGGCTACTCATGCCGATTCGGCTCATGTCCAGTCTAAAGTTGATAAAGAAAACAGCTTCATCGAGTGCATTCAGCACATCCACCAACAGGTTCATGACATATTGGACAGAGCCAATGCTAAGTACAAGCAACGACATGATCGACATCAGGTGCTATTAGCCACCTATAATATTTTTTCAAAGCAAACAGGTGGCTAAATATGTTTCTGAGTCTTCAAGAGAAACATTTCCTTTGTAAATATATCATTCTTGAAGCCTCCATGTGTCTTTTATCCTTTAAAAAATATTCACTGATGTTTCCATTGATGAACCCTGTTGTTTTGTAAAAGAAACTGTTTTCAAGAGTCCTCCATTTTCTCCTTTTCACTCCCACAAAAAATCCCCATTTGCCACCCTTATTCCCTTCACAAAACCCCTCTATAACCCTTCATTTAGCCTCTAAATCTTCCTAAATCCATTTTTAAACCATATATTTCCCTGAATTTGGTTTAACAATCCCTTCTTTTGCCTAACGGAACCCCTCATTTGGCTTAAAAATCCCTGTTTTTTGGCCTAGAACACCCTTCTTGCACTATAAAGTTTTTTAGCCCCCGAGGGCTTATTTCCTTAACCTCCTCCTCCATGAGTCCTTAGCCCCGCAATCGGGCGCTTAAAGGCCTTAACACCCTTTTCCAAACCTTTATCCTTCATTATTTTCCCATCCTCGACATTTTGATTTCAAATGAATCTGGACCGTTGATCCAAAAAGATCAACGGCCATTGGGCCTCCTTTCCTCCGCCCATTCACCTGCTTTTCCCTTTATCATTTTCAAAACCTCCACATTTTCTTTAGATCTTGACTGTCCGATCAAATAATTCAACGATCAGGATTAAACCCGATATCCAATTAACCCGCCCGCTCCACGACAAAGGCCACACGTCACCATGGGCCCTGCTTACCTCTTAATCCCGCAACTTTCCCCGTCGTGTGTGATCCACACCGTCAGATCTGGGTCCTCCGATCCGACGGTTGACGCTACGTTTCGCAAAACTTTTGCGCATAAGGTTTAACGCCAAAATTTTTTGCAAAACTGACGGTTTTGAAAGGGACACACGTCAGATGATGTATCGAATTACATTTTTGGATAAAACTGCATACCACCCAAACGCAACGCGAAAACTGCTGCTTGTTTTCCGCCTTACCACTTTCCTCCATAGCATTGTCTTTTCAGTTTTAAATCTCAACCGTCGATCTCTGAGATCGGACGGTCCTAACTTAATTTTGCCCCCATTCTTTTGCCCGCCATTTAACCGCTCGAATGACCCCACTGATTAATCTCGACAGTTGATTATTCTAATCCAATGGTTCCAATTTTCCCTCGCGCCCAAAACCTCCAAACCAGTTCTAGACCTGTTTTCGCAGGATTTTCATAATTTTTCTGTGTTTTGTGTAGGTTATATGGGGTTTTCCCACAGTTTTTAAAATAGCACGAAGGCCCAAAATGATGATTCCTAACCTTCAGTACAGGAAGGGATCCAAGGGGTCTTTCATTAAAACAAATACCTCCACCTGTGTAAACCTTCTGCGCGCCTACAAAACAGCAAAAAACAAAGAACATCCATTGAATTAAGAAGATCCGAGCATAAGTGAAGAATTAAAGATTTTAAAGCAGAGTTTAAAGGGATTAAGGCACAAACTCGGGAATAAAAGGCCTAATCCATAGATAAAGACAGTGTTAAAGGATGAAGACCCAAAGAGATGAAGATCAAGGCTTAACGAAGCCTAAAGCACAATCAGAACCAAATCAGCGGAGCATTTCTTTCTCGAAAGGAAGGAACAACTCACACAACCTATTCTACACTCCACCAAGCATCCTGGTAGTTATTACACTGACAGAAGTTCCTAAAGCTGTTAGGACAGTATTTATGAAGGCATGGAAGACCTTCAAGACAAACTATCCACCTTTCTTACCTCAGAAGACAAAACAGAGTACCAGCAGCCAGAGAGTACTTCAAAGAAAAATACCTGAAGCTATTGTCAATCTGACAAAGACTTCTAACCAGACTACAGGATACACACAGTTAATGCAAAGCCATTATGTAGAGTGGGCATTCGAATACCTTCTCCCCTCTATCTTAATGAATCATTTAAGCTCATATCTACCACTACTCTCCATTTGCACCTATAAGAACTCATTGACAATACATTGTAAAGGTTGTTGGTTTTTGGGATTTAATCGACTGTTTGAACTGTTATTGGGGAGAAGTAGCTGAGTATTTTGTAATATAGTAGGTTTGGAAGAGAATTTTGGACTGTAAAAAACCACTGGGCTCAAAGTATGTGACTAGTTTTGCACATCAATTGAACAAGCAGATTCACAGGATCCCGGTCTATATTATTGGTGATGTTTTCCTTACTGTAATTGTCTCCTTTCATGTTTTTCATACTTCCCATTATTATCTGATAAATAACAGCAAGCATAGATTAGGATATACTGCTGGAAGTACCCTAAGTCTCACTGTAAATCTTTATCTTTATGTTTTCCTCTGATTATGTAATCTAAGAACAAATTCAACATAATTTAACCAGTATAGAAGTTGGTTTTTCCATGCTTACTGATGTATGAATTTAGATTTTGTCTCTTAGATGTTCTTGTTTGGTTTCAGCTGAAAGAATTAGGAAACTGGGAGATTTAGAGTTAGCCCTGTCCCACTAGGTTCCTTTTCCAACAGCTAGCCTTTCTAAGATCCCTTTGAGTTGATGTCCAAGCAGAGAAGGTTAAAAGTATTTCTCTGATCTTAGGACTTGCTCTGTGTTTAATCTTAAATTTTTTCTACTTTCTGAAAGCAGTTATGAGGACTGTTGGATTGTCTTCCTTAAGAGTATGTTGAAAGCGGGCTAAGTTCAAAGTCTTTACCTGATCTTAAGCTACCTTTTGTGTCTTTATCGATAGTTCCCTTTGTGAATGTGTCAAAGCGGGATAGGTTAAAAGTCCTTACCTAATCTTAGGCTGCACTTTGGTTTCTTTCTTTCACCCCATTTTTTAATGTTCCATCTCACCATCTATCTAAAAAGATCCTTTGGTATAGATGACTTTCCCTATGGAAACCCTTGGATAGTTGTTATGCAAGTAAACCCTTTTATGACTCCATAGCCCAATGGATTGGCACTTCTCTTGACCTATCATCCAATGATGAAACATCCTACTACTTTTTTCCCTTTTCACTTCACTTAACCTTCTCAGTTAATGATCTCCAACCAAACAAACAAACCTAAAACCCTTGTGCTTCATACCTAGCCTAATACCATAAACTAACCTTAAAGATATATCATTCTTTACATTCATAGAGAGATCCCTCTCTGGATCCAGGAGGGCTAGATCCTAGGATCCCAAAGTGGTTTTATGTTGTATTGTCTTTTGGCTCTGCCAATCTGGCCAAAACACAAGAACCACAATAGGTGCCACACAACTTCCAAGTGGGCGACAAAGTGTGGCTACATTTACAGATGGAGCGCTTCACTGGACCCCACCGCAAGCTTCGCTCACTCTGATATGGGTCGTACACCATCAACAAGGATATAGGGAATAATGCCTTCGAGTTTAGTATTCCATCATTCCTTGGTCTGCACCCAGTATTCAATGTGGACCGCCTTTGTCCCTACTTCCCACCTCTACTGGACACCTCTCACATTGCAGACCAACTCACACCAACAGAGTTAAACCCAGACTGCATGGAACAAGCCACCATAGATTGCATCATGGACATGCAAATCAAGAACACTCGCCAACAAAAGATCCAACTGTATCAGGTTGTCAAAGCTGGCCAACTCCTGCACCAAGGCAAGTGGTTCACCAGGGACCAAGTTCAACAAAAGTTTCCTCATCTCATGGAGAAACTCAACGCAATGGTGACCATTGCTTCCTAAGGGGGGAGAAATGATGCAGGTAGATATTGGTGGCCAACTACCTATTCCACTTGGCGCCCCACCATTGTCTCTTCCATTTTTTTAGTTTTGACACAACTTACTATTTTTAGCAATTTTTTGGGTCCTGAACTTCCAAAGTCATTTTGAGGCCCTAAACAATATTTTTTGGAAAAACTGGGAGCAACCTGCGTAAATCCACCAATGTTATTAACATCAAAAGATTTATTCCTCGGATAGATATTTTTAATGAGGTATGGTGCGTGTCAAACATAGATTGTATACCAAAGTTACGTCCCCGAGAAGTTGAAACACCAATTTACCCAAACAAGGCCCATAGTTTTCGCGCTTCATCTCCTAGGGTTAGGGTTTTGGATGTTTACGATTTTCCATTGTTTCTAAATAATAAATAGGCCCTTGAGCCTCATTGTAACACAATTAAGAGCCCTATAGCCACCACATCTCTTCTCAGAGATAAGGTACCAGTGCCCTAGCTAGTTTATTTCCATTCTGTCTGCAAGCAAATTTCAGTTCTTTGATATTAATGGAATGAGGTGTTATTTCCATTGCATCTTTGTATTTATGGTTATATGTGTATTTTGTTGCATTCCTGCATAAATCCAGATCAGTGGTATTAGAGCGGTCTGCTTTTTCTTGAACCTTCTTTGCATGTCCCCATCAAGGTCGGGGTATAAGGAGTTAAGGCTCGATCTAGTTGAACCTTTGCAAGATCAACCTTGCAAACCCTGACAACCGCCCATGGGGGAAGAAAATAAAGATGAGGGAGCAAGAGATCCTATCAAAATATTGCTCGAGGAGGCCCTAAAAAAAAAAAGGAACGCGATGATGGATAACTTTTCCCAGATCCTTCAACGACTGCCCACCAACGATGCATCTGCATCCAACAGCCACTCTGGAGGCATGACTCCCTTTAAGGTACAAGTAAAATTTGACATTCCCATATTTGAGGGTCAAATAGATGTAGATGTTATAGATTTATGGTTGAATCTATTAGAAGGATATTTCTCAGTTCATGACTTTTACGACCGAGAGAAGATTATTTTTTCACTCCTCAAAGCTACCCCCCATGTCAAGGACTGGTGGGAAACCTACTGTGAGAAAAAGGATGAGACAGAACCCTCTCTGTTCTCAGTCGTACCCACTTGGAATTCTTTCCAAGACACCATCAAGGAAAAATACTATCCTGTGGGGAGCTATGAGGACAAGTACATACAATGGACCACGCTGTAGCAACAAAGGGATCAAGATGTGCATGAGCTAACAAATCTGTTCCATACCCTGCAAACAAAGTTGGATATCAAATATTTAGAGAAAAATTTGGTGCTGAAGTATCACGGTTTTCTGCATAGATACATTCAGGAGGAAATGGAGTTCCTCGACATCTCCTCACTTGGTACGGCATACTAGTATGCTGCCAAGATTGAGCAGAAATTCAAATAGAGGAAGCGAGACTTTGGATCTGCGAATCAAAAGCAGGGGAAAGGTGCCCCCAAACCATAGAACAAAGGAAAAATCCAAGGCATGGTGGCCTAATACAACCTGCGAAAGCCACAAGGAAAGAACAACACTGCAAAGCCAAAGAAGGACATGAGAAAGTGGTGTGACTTCCATAAGATCTCCACTCACAACACAAGTGAGTGTTTGGCCAAGCAGTCGCTGGTGCCCGAGATGAGGGATTTTGAATCAGATGCATGCTCTGACTTTGAATTAGAACCTGACAAGGGGGATGACAAAGGGAAAAATATTATTGATGCAGAACACAATGCCACTATTGCCACTACGAAGATCCAGAAGGAGGAACCGGAAGATCCAGAGGAGGAGGAATGTCTCTTCCACTCCCAGATGTGGGTAAAGGGTTCCCCTCTACCGTTCATTATCGACAATGGGAGCCAAAAGAACCTCATTTCAGTTGACATCGTGAAGCGGTTGGAATTTCTGACCACAACACACCCACAACCTTACACCATCGGATGGCTTCACCAAAGACGGTATCTCTGCGTCAGCTAGCAATGACGCCTTCCCTACAACATCAAGCCCTTCACGAATGAGGTATTATGTGACATTGCTCCTCTTGATGTTTCTGATGTATTATTAGGCCAACCATACTTGTGGAAGCGACATGTTGTGTATGAGTCCCGACCTCGCACTGTTATTGTTACTTTGGGAAATAAGCAGTAAAGGATACTAAAGGTACCACCTCCTGTCGCTATCTCTTTGGTTACTGCAAAACAATGAAGTAAGCTCATTTCCCAAACCAGAAATTTTTTTTTTTGATGATATGCCCCCAGAGAAAGATGAATATTGTGGCCATGACCTCTAGACAGGGCTCCTCTGCACGAAAAAAACAAATGGACCAGGTTGCGTGGAAATACAGGGACATCTTCACCTCACCCACAGGGGTGCCTCTGCACTATCAGGTCAAGTATCCCATTTATCTGACCCCATGTGCACCGCTACCCAATGGACTGATCTATCAGTGCTATGTTCTGAAGAACAATGAAATCAAGAGGTAGATTCAGGAGCTGCTGCAGAAAGGTCACATCCGACCAACTTCATCGCCCTGTGGGAGCTCGATCGTGTTGGTACAAAAGAAGGATGGGACTTCGAGACTCTGTATTGACTATCGAGAACTGAACAAGATCGATGTCTGGAATAGGTACCCAATCCCATAGATTTATGACCTTCTGGAGCAAATCAAAGGGGCGAAATATTTCAGCAAGATTGACTTGAAGTCTAGGTATCGCCAAGTACAATCGAACCCTCCGATGTGTGGAAGACTACCTTCAAAGCCAAGGAGGGCCTTTTTGAATGGATGGTAATGCCTTTCGGGTTGAAGAATTCTCCTGCAACCTTCATGAGGTTGATGGATGACAGCTTGAGGCCATTCACCAACTCATTTGTAGTGGTGTACTTGGATGACATTCTGATCTTCAGCCAGACTTGGGAGGAGCACCTCCACCACATCTGACAAGTCCTCCAAACACTGCGACAAAAAAATTTGTGTGCCAATTTGGAGAAGTGCACTTTTGGCATGACCGAGGTTCAATATCTGGGATATATTTGTTTGTGCTCAATCTAGTCTCCTAAATTGAGCTCATTTAATTGTCAACCAGGGTCAGTAGACTGCTGAAGTGAAGTGCACCATATGTGCCTAAGTAACCTCTTCCTACTTCGTTGTGTCTAGTGTTTTATGATGTTTTTGGTTTTATGGTTTTATTTTGAAAAGGAAAAGAACTAAGTGCTAAATGAAGGGAAACTATTGGTCAAAACAGAGTGAAGCCAAAACTATGATGGTAAACAAATGCAAATGCTGAAACAAAACAGAGTCTAACTATGACTAGCAACCAACAAATATAAAGCTTGATAATGACTCTATTGTAAACTCACAACATGAAATTGAAATGAACTTGAGAAATGAACAAGCTAAGTGTAAATAAAGTTTTCTCCTAAATCACTAATCAAACAGATAACTTACAATGTACAACATCTTTATCCATGAATAAAGATTTGTTGGAAAATATGTGGAAACGAATATTTGTAACAAAGTAAATTTTCTACTCTAAACTAGTTTCTACTTCTGTTTTGCAACTCAATTTAACACCATTAAACCTTTCTCAAAAGTTATAGATGTCCTTTCAAAAATAGTCTTTGAGAAAGAGGCTTGTTTGTGAAATGATAAAGAAGCTGCAAAATACTCCAGACCTTATAATAATACTATCTTTTGTTCAGATAATTGTGTATGAGTATGAATTTTGAACAAAAGAAGTTTTGTAAATAATTAAGCCTGTGAGATTGAATTTATCAACTAAGACAAAGTAAGCTACAATGGACAACAGCTAAACTTGAAGTGTTAAAACAATGAGTTAAAACTAAACTAAGATGCTATTAATCTACAATGAACGGTATTAAACTAAAGAGCCATTATCATACTTGAAAAGAAAGGACAAAGCTGAACCACATGCATTCTACCTCCGGAGTATTCTATTGAAATTGACATGCCATTACTCTATGAAATTACACAGTCCATCTTGTTCATCATGAATAATATGTTGGAAAAGTTTATTAGAACAATTCAGGTTGTATAACGCAATGCAATTGAAACATAAACATAAGACTGAAAGTAAATACTTATCTAAACTATGAAAACAGAGCTAAAATACTTATCTAAATTATAAAAACAGAGCTGCACAGGAGGTAGGGGCCCTCCACCACCTGGTAGCATGCAATCTAACTCAAAATTGACTTAGCTCATGCAGCATAATGATGCTTCTTTCATTAAAGGAGAAAATGACTGAAAACAGAGTATTCACGGTTCTGAAATCTAGCAGAAAAAGCCAAAAAACTAACCAGCGTTGCTTGGTCTCCCAAGTCATATTTATAATTAAATTACATAACAGAACTTGAGATAATGCAGGGATTATTGTCTTTCCCATTCCTATTCGAATTAAAACTCTTATTGAAGGCTGCGTACTTTGCTGCAGACAGCTGTAGAGTTTGTGTCCCGGTAGAACTCTACCTCTTGGTTTTGGTTTCCCACGTGCATAACCACATGTAGAATTGTGTTCAGACTTTGTAGGGAGCAAGGAATGATGTGGATGAAGTCTAGAATTTGCCCATATGCGCCTTTCTTTGAGATGACACCTGTAACCCACTCAAACTATAAAACAACTGCGGAATGTGGGATCAGCTACGGAATGCGCGGTCAGCTACAGAATGCCTGTATTCTGTAGCTATTTTGCAGAAAATTGTTAAAATAGAAAAAATCATGAAAATACAATATGTTAATCAATTGCATGTAACCTTTAAGCAATCCTAATCATTCTTCATTGATTTTAGGCTTATGAAGTGATAAAAGAATGATGAAATGAAGTGAAGGTTTGTAAAAGATAAGGCAATTCTAGGGCTCAACAATATTATTGATGAAAAGGGGGGTGCATGTGGTTCCAACCAAGATCCAAGTCATTCGGGATTGGCCAACCCCAACCACTCTAAGAGAGCTTCGCAGCTTTCTAGGTCTTGCTAATTTCTATCGTAGGTTTGTGTTGGGATTCTCTCATATCACTTGACCCTTGAGTCAAGTCACCAAGGGAGGAGCGAAAGCAAAATTATTTTGGTCAGAATCTCAACAGAAGGCGTTCATAGAATTGAAACATCGCCTCTGTTCTACCCCAGTGCTCACATTACCAAACTTGCAACAACCCTTTGAGATCGAGACAAATGCCTCTGACTATGCTATTGGGGCAGCTCTTACTCAACAGGGGCATCGAGTGGCATACCACAGTGAGACATTGTCCAACACAGTTTGAAAGTATCCCACTTATGTTAAAGAAATGTATTCCATTATGCAGGCTTGTCGACAATGGAAGCATCACATTTTGGGGAAGTAAACAATCATCCACACAGACCACCAACCCCTCCAGTTCATACAGACACAAGGGAAGTTTCAGAACGATCACCATTAGAAGTGGTCCACATATTTGCAACAGTTTCATTTGAACATCAAGTACAAGAAGGGTAGCACCAATAAGGTTGCAGACTGCCTCAGCCGACCACTGATCATTGCACTAACCACCATTCTCAACTCTTGTGGGCATGAGACTTCTGATTGGCCACTTCTCTATAAGAGCGATCCTGAATTCGACCACACATACAAGGCATTCTTGGGGGGTACACAAGTTCCAAATTTTCACCTCCAAGATGCACTGTTATGTCACCTGGGACACCTTTGTGTTCCTTCAAGCAAGCATACCAAGATGATATGGGAAGCACACTACATTCGAGTCGCTGGGCATTTCGGGGTCGAGAAAACAGTGGCAGTATTTCAAAATTATTTCTATTGTCTGAACCTTCGACATGATGTCGGGAAGTACATCAGATCCTGCACTGCTTGCGACATTGCCAAACTGATCATCAAGAAGCAAGGCCTATATAATCCTCTACCTACCCATAGTCGACCTTGGGAATCCATATCCATGGATTACATGTTGGGCCTTCCTTCTACTAAGCATGGAAACGACTGTGTTTTTGTGGTCATCGACAGATTCTCGAAGATGGCCATTATGGTGATCCGCAAGAAGAATATCACAGCAGAAGCCACTGCTAAACTCTTCTTTGAATGAGTGTGGGTGCACTTTTGGATCCCGTAGTTGATCATATCAGATTGGGACAACAGGTTCCTCAGCACATTTTTTTCCAGCCTCTGGTCAATGCTGGACACCAAACTCACTAAGTCCACAACTTTCCATCCCCAAACTGATGGCCAGACATAGGTCGTCAACAGGATGATTGTACACATTCTACGCATGTACAATTCGAAGCATCCACGCACATGGAATGAGAACCTCCCCTATGTACAATAAAATTATAACCAGGCTCTCCATAGCTCAACCGACCACATCCCATTTCAGGTGGGCTTGGGATTCCAACCACTATGTCCCATTGACGTAGCCATGCCATTTGTGGCTAGTCATGCTGATTTGGCTCATGTCTAGTCTGAAGCTAACAAAGCGAGTAGCTTCATCGAGCACATTCAGCACATCCGCCAACAGGTTCATGACATATTGGACAAAGCCAATTCTAAGTACAAGCAACGACATGATCAACATCGGGTGTCACACAAATTCTAGGTGGGCGACAAAGTGTGGCTACATTTGCAGAAGGAGGACCTCACTTGACCCCACCGCAAGCTTCACCCACTCTGATATGGGTCGTACACCATCACCAAGGCTGTAGGGAACAATGCCTTCGAGCTCAGTATTCCGCCATTCCTTGGTCTACACCCAATATTCAATGTGGACCACCTTCATCCCTACATCCCACCTCTACTGGACACCTCTCACATTGCAGAACAACTCACACAAACAGAGTTAAACCCAGATTGCATGGAACAGGCCACCAAATATTGTATCATGGACATGCAAATCAATAACACTTAGCAACATAAGATCCAACTGTATCGGGTTTTCAAAGCTGGCCAACTCCTGCACCAAGGCAAGTGGTTCACCAAGGACCAAGTTCAACAGAAGTTTCCTCATCTCATGGACTAACTCAACACAATGGGGACCATTTCTTCCTAAGGGGGGAGGAATGATGCAAGTAGATATTGGTGTCCACCTGCCTATTCCACTTGGGGCCCAACCATTGTCTCTTTCATTTTTTCAGTTTCGACACAACTTACTATTTTTAGCAATTTTTCAGGTCCTGAACTTCCGAAGCCGTTTTGAGGCCCTAAACGAAGTTTTTTGGAATAATCGAGAGCAACATGGGTCAATGCACCAACTTTTCTGACATCAAAATTTGTATTCCTCGAATAGATATTTCTAACGAGGTATGGTGCGCATCAAACAGAGATCGTATGCCAAAGTTACGTCCTTGGGAAGTTGAAACACCAATTTACCCAAACAGGGCCCATAGTTTTGGCGCTTCATCTCCTAGGGTTAGGGTTTTGGATGTTTAGGGTTTTCCATTGTTTCTAAATAATAAATATGCCCTCGAGCCTCTTTGTAACACAGTTAACAACCATGTAGCCACCACATCTCTTCTCAGAGATAAGCTACCAGCTCCATGGCTAGTTTATTTCCATTTTGTCTGCAAGCGAATTTTAGTTCTTTGATATTAATGAAATGAAGTGTTATTTCCATTACATCTTTGTATTTATGGTTATATGTGTATTATGTTGCATGCCTGCATAAATCTGGATCATACCTTACACTAGATGCATTGATTTCAGTGTAGATGTTGATTTCTACACCTATTTGATTGATTTCACTGGATACAATGGTTTCAATGTAGATATTGATTTCTAATCCTATTTGATTGCTTGCACTTGATGCATTGATTACAATGTAGATGTTGATTTCTAATCCTATTTGATTGCTTGCACTAGATGCATTGATTTTAGTGTAGATGTTGTTTTCTAATTCTATTTGATTGTTTGCAATAGATGCATTGATTTCAATGTAGATGTTGATTTCAGATTTGATGCAACTAGATGTATGATGTACAATAATTTAAAAGTAATTAGATTAATATTGTGCATTGATTTCAGTGTAAGCACATCTCTGCCCCATTCATCTATATCTCTATCTCCCATTGTCTCTCCTTCTTTATCTCTCTATCTCACCCCCCAAACATACACACCCTCTCTCCATATATATCTATCTATCTCTCTCTCTTTGTTTTCCCCTCTCTCTCTCTTCCCCCCTCTCTCTCTAACACTTCTCTCTCCATATATATATCTTCCTCCCTCCCTGTCTTTTCCTCTCTCTTCTTCCCTCTCTCCCCCCCTCCATCTATATCTCTATCTTCCCTTGTCTTTCCTTCTCACGCCCAAAACATACATGCTCTCTCTCAGTGTAAGCACATAAAAATTATTCATGACGTGAATTGACTTATGTGTTATAGTAATTCAACCATAAATACAATACTTGAATTTTCATCCTAAATAAAATGTTCACTTACCTGAAATTTTTGCTTCCTGAAACAATAAAATATTTGTAATTGGCTACATTATTATTATTCCAATTTTACATCATTCAACATTGTTAATCACTTTGCATTCAAATTCGGTAATAGAAAATAACTACCATTGAAAATTATTTGGGGTTTAACACTCCATAAGTCACAATTATTGACTTGGGAGAAAACTATTATTAATATTGGAAAGAAGTAAAGACAAGGTATGATGTTTACTACAGTAGCTCGAGTTAAATATTTGAATGGTCTATGATTTCAACTGCCCTTTTCATATGATCGATATGAGAAAATGGAAAAAATAATAGGTGTGGCAATAAGAATAGTAGAAGAAAATAGTTTTAGATTGATCACAATGAAGTTTGTTTGTAATTGACTATATTATTATTATTCACATTTTCTATCATTCAACATTGTTACATTGTCAGTTTGCACTCGAAAATTTTGTTTTATCATTTTTCATCATTGAAGTTACTAACAACCTCTCTCATCTCAAAAAACTGAGGTAACTATGCAAATTTAAAATTAAATTGACCAAATTAATCTTAGACATATTTAGCATATTTAAAATGATCAAAATAATTAGATGCTCAACAAATTTTGTATGACTGCACACAACTGAAACCAACCTATATCCATCTTAACCCCGGATCTATCAAACTCTGAGAAGGATAAAATCTCTCAAGGTGCAACCCTTTTTCAAGTTTTTTCACTAAAAAAAGAGGTTTGCACCTTGAGAGGTTTGATCCCTCTTGGCCCTTGATAGAATTGGGATTAAAATGGATCTAGGTTGGTCATAAAAGAGAGGTAGCTATTTCTATCTATCTATCTAGCTATCTATCTATCTATCTATATAAAAATGTACAAATATGCAACAATGAAGACAAAACAATGAGGAGGTTAAAAGACAGGAATCCAAATCTTGCTAAGGCTTCCATCCCTCATCAAATTTTGATTTGTATTGTTTAAACTGGTTGTTTGACTGCATATATGAATTCATAACCCTAAAAAACCCTTGGGGCACTTCGATTGTGAAGAGTTTACATTTCAAACTTTTGTTTTCAATGAATCCCTGTCATATTCTAGACAAATTAGATCATAAAATAAACAGGAAAACTTTACAAAAAGTCACACTTAAAAAATACTCGAAAAAATACTAATAAAATAATAAAAAATCTCATATAATATAAGCATAACAATAAATTCAAAAGAAACTTAAAAGATAATGCAAAAATAATATTATTATTGATAACATTATTAAAGGTTAATTATTATTATTACTATTATTATTAGAAAATTAAATATCAATAGTAAATAAATGCATAGTCTAACTTATAGACGAAATAGACTTTTTCATCGAAATCTAGTGAAATAATTTCAAGAAAGAATGTGATTTTGTTGTTGTTTAAAATGCATTTGTGAATGCATAAATGGATTCAACACCTTGAAAAGCCCTTAGGGAATTTGAATTCTACAGATTAAACAACTTGAACTAATTTTTTTTTAAAACTCTATTGGATTTAGATTAAAATTAACCAGAAAAATTGTCGTGAAAAAAGCCATTTCATTTATAAGTTAGACTACGCCATAAAAAAAATGATAATAATGTAAAATTAAATGATATTATGATAATAATATTATTATAATAATAAATATTCCACATAGTACAAGTCGATTGGTGATCGCCACCTGGTATGAAGTATTATGTAAACCATGAGATGAAAGGTCGAAATCCCCTATGGGTCAAGCCAACAAAAAAACAATAAGAAAAAAGAAACCCATGAGGTTTTGAATAGATGGCGATTCAATGCACTATTAAGGAAATTCTTGATATTAAGGTTACTGGTTCAAAAATTATAAGTAGTCCACTCATCTAATACACAAACAAAAAAAACAACAACAATATAATAAGAAAAATAACTTAGAAAAAAGGAAGAGAAGGCTAAATTTTTTTAACATTGGGCCTATCAAATAAAAATTAAAAGAATGGAACAAGAAGGGAAAAGATAAAATAATATCAGAAATGACAAGGGAACCAAGGTGGAAGGAAGAAGCTAAAGGAAAAAGAGTGTTAGGAGAAATAAGTGTTATTTGGAGTCACACATTGATGTTAATGTAGAAACTCAATTCCTACTGACCCGCCAATATCATTCGTATTAAGATTATTAGGGTTTTTTTCTATTTCAATTGCTTCCCTAAATTTTATATGATGGTAGTGATCCACTTCGGTTAGAATATTAGTGTCCCAAATTCAAATGTAGTGCTTTGTCTTCCCAAAGTGTTCTTTCAAAGCAAAATAATGAGACTAGTTAAGCTTGATATTAGCAGAGTGCTCTTGAATTATAATCTTAATAGAATGACCAATTCAACTAACATAAGTTTCACCACATGAGTAAGGGATTATGTATATGTATTTATGATTAGTAAGGTTAGTAGGGTCCTTTACGTATTTGAGAGAGCTTTGAATATTGTTAAGGTGTTTGAAAGTGCCCATAATGTTCTTATTTCTTGAAATTGAGTAAGATTGACTATACTACCTTGTATGTAGGAAAGGAAAACTTTGGGAACCTCATTATTGATGTCCTTATTTTCTCTTAGCCATTTAATAAAATTATCAAATACCTTAATTACTTAATGTTTCTTGTAGTTATTATTCTTGAAAATCACGAGATGGCCTTTTTCAACTTCCAAATGATCTTCATCAAATATTCTCAAAGGCTCTGGTGGCTAGAGTGTTCAAAACCCTAGGTTTCCAAGTAGGATGATGGTAGGATTTGGCATGGAGATAATCTTCCATGTGTGTCTTTCTTCTGTACACCCAGTGTACTATGGAACCATCTTGTTTTTTAGTAATAAGAACATCTAAAAGCATAAGGTTAATATTGACCTCAACTTCCATGTGAATTTGATATATCTAGATTGATGATTGAGGCATTTCTTAAATATTTCCAATTTCTCATGACCATGGGGCCAAATGATAAAAGTATGATTCACAAATCTAATCCAAATACTTGGTTGAAAAGGAGAAGAGGTAAGGCCTTTGTTTTCAAGATCCTCCATAAAAAAATTGCTACAATAGGAGAGATTAGGGAACCCATAGCAACACCACATGTTTGTTCATATTTCTCTCGAGAAACTAAAAAATGTAGATTTTAAACAAATCTCAACCAACTTAGTAGTATCTTGGTCAATGATATTATTGATAACCTTCATAACACCATCAATAGAAATTTTCACAAAGAGAGAAACCACATAAAAAATTACTAGAATGTCATTATGGTCCAATTTACATTCCTTGATTTATTAATGAAAAAAGTGGAGTCCTTAAAAAAGGAACTAGTTTTACCAACTAATGGTTTTAGTTTATGACCAAGTGTTAGTTGGTAAGTGGGCCCACCAATAATATGAACAACTTGATTTAATGGAGTTGGAGATCCCCTTAGAAATATCTCTTAAGGGATTTATGTTCATATTTTCTTCATAGTGCTCTAAAAAATGGATGGAGCATTTCAAAGGCCAAATAGGATCACCAAGAACTTGTAGTGGCCTTCATATGTGTGGAAATAAATTTTAGGAATATCAACTTACAAAAATTATTTTGGTGATAACTATAATGAAGATCCAATTTAGTGAAAAACTAAGTTCTATGTGACTTTGGAGTGGAAAATTGGTCTTTGACTGTAAATTTGTTAAGAGATTGAAAGCATGGAAAAATGTGATAAGTTCCTTATTTATTAAGGACCATAATTACTATAGAGGAATAGGGGTTGGTTTTGGGATGAATCACAATTTCTACCCACAACTCCTAGATGATATTTTATATTTATTTTTTCTATGCAAATGGATGGTGATGTGGGTGCACATTGGTTGGTTGGCTACCTAAGAACAATGTGATATAATTGTTGATATTGCAACAAGATGATGAGCTTAGTGGAAATGAGTCACCTTCACTAAGTGGGCCCGCAGACTATTTTTGGCGCAAAGTCTATTTTTAGACATATGGATCATGTTCTATGAGTTGCAGGATGCTATTTGTGGATGGTTGGTCAAATCGGGAAAAATAGATGGACTTCTATTTTTAGACATATTGGGCGGAATCTATTTTTAGATTGCCAGTCTAAAAATAGATATGTCGAATATTCTTAGCTCTTAATAATATTTGGACTATAAACATTATCTTATTCTCTTGGAGCACTTCAATTAAGTGCACAGATGTGGCACAGGAGCTGACAGAAGGAATTACGCTATTCCTGAGGGTTAAGTGGAGATATTGCATGGATACTTCAGTTAGAACTCATGTGAGAGAGTTTGGTGGAGTTGATTGAGGAAGTTAATGGAGTTGTGTTCAGTTTAACTAATCTAAACATAGTTGAGCTATTTGTATCTATTTTAATTGATTGATACAATTAGTGAGAGTGGTGTGAATTAATTATTAATTAATTCACTAATGATTAACTCATTAATCAACTAAAGAATGCTTCAGTTAACTTCAGTGCATGGACAACATGAGACTGGGCAAGTAGATAGGAAAGAGCAAAAGATTAACTATTAACAGACTATACCGTTGTATATTTGCAACAACCAGTGATTGGAGAAGCCCATGAGGATTGCGCAGTACAAGCCAGGTGGTTCAAGTTATTTAATGAGCCATCCTACAGCATTGATTACGTAATAGAGGCTGGCTATCAGGTGGCAGAGATTGGAGCATGTGTTTTGCTAGATCTAGCTCGATTAATGTGTAGCAATTGGAGGTTGTGCTGAGAGCTTGTGAGAAGCTTTGTACAATGATTGTTACATTATCTCTATGACATATAATATACAGATAATTGGGGGTTTTCAGCTTTAAGCTTTCCCATGAAATACTGTGTTCATATGTGTGAATTTTTATGGTTTTAATGTGTGCATGCAATTGATTTTATTTTCGCATGTAATGATCAATGGTAGAAGAGATTCTGTATTTTGCATGAAGTTAAAATAGTGTGTGATCAGGAGAATCTCGGTGAATAATATATCAATTATTCAAATTTCTACAATAATGATCATTCTCATCACATGAGGGTGGGCATCCTTGGAGAAGTTTGAAGAACTACTAATTTATGTCCATAACTAACTGTAAGATAGAATGAACAAATTGTGAAGCATCCTCAAAGTCTTGAATAACATGGAATTGTGTAATAATGTTGGATGACTCTTATTCAAGAACTTTGCATATATGGTGGGAACTAACTATTTCCAAGTTATTTTCTTTGAGTCACTATGAGAGTATCAATGTCCATCCTTCTTTAAATTCTTTATAATTACAAAAGTTCCATGGTGATTGCAATTAATGTCCGCAAACATTTGACAACCAAAAATATAACATGTCTATATGTTTCCATGGAAAACACATGAGTTGTTAGGAAATAATCACCCATTTGGGGTTTCACATTTTCATATTTATTGCCACATTTCATAGGTCCCTGTCAAATTAACAACATGGCTATAATAGTGCATTTTGTTTTGCAATGTGATGATGAATATGATTATGGATACTACCATTAAGTCAACAATCTTCTTATTCTTGATATAGCCAACCAACTTTAATGTTTGAGGAGATGTGATATTGGTCAAGTGAAGGAGATTTTGGGTTCTTTAGAATGCTAGGTTGGACTAGGAGTGCCTTATATTAGAGATGTGATTTCCTCTAAGGTCACTTCATCAATTTCATTGTCATAAATGTCCTTAGAAATTGTTGTAAATAATTTTGTTCCTTCCATTTATTTTATGAAGAATATTTTTCATCATAGTTAAAAAAGAGATCCTTAAGATGATGATCCACCATTTCGGCCTATGTCAACATGTGAACTTTAAGGGGTGGAGCAGGTTGTGTGGGAGACATAATATTGTTGAATATGCACAAAACAAAAGTGGTTTGACATTTAGACTAGGCATAGAACATAACTTTTGAATGCCTAGCTACTTGAGAGGCCTCCAACCAAGTAATGGGGTGATTCATCTTAACTTGGGCTTTTGTATCCTCTTTAAGACCATTAAGAAAACTTTATTTGGAAATATCATGAATGTAAAATTCTATGTTTTAACTACCAAGCGCTTAAAATCATCAATGTGTTCTTCAATGATGTCCATCTGATGCAATTTGAAAATTTGTCCCACAAAATTGGTATCCCTTACAAAGTGAGAGAAAAGAGGCTTCACAGATTGTTGCTAGGTGATGTATTCTTGAGAAGTTTTCTTATGCCATTTCCATAAATACCAATATTTTCGATCTAGATGGATAACTCTGATTCAAAGTTTTAATAAATCATCCTCGATATGATGTAGGGGTAAGTATTCTTGCATTTGATCAACCCATACTATCAGATTTGATCTTATTTAGATTACCATTAGGTAAGTGGTGCAACATATTGGGAGAAAAGTTGGAAAAATGGTTATTGTTGCTAGAGCCACCACCACTAGTTTTTTCATCAACAACATGCTTACCCTTGCCAAGCTCTTCACTTGAGAAACATTCCTCATCATATTTTTTACACTCAAGTTGCTAAATTTAATCAAAATAGAGTGAGAGTTACCCATTAACCACAATCATGTTCTTTTGAAATTTGTTCACTTTCTAAGTGAGGTTTTGAGTTTGGTCCACTTTTTAAGTAAGTATTTATCCTACTTGCTTAATGTATTCCATGGTTTTCATGTTTCAAACATAGGTTATGGGACCATGAGTGCTAACCAAAGGTTCTTTTCATGCAATCAATGTTGCAAGAGGAATCTTTTGAGATGGGTCACAAACAATAGTACTATCAGGTCCACATGAAAAAGGTTATTTTAGAGTTATGCCATTGTAATCAATGTCACATAAGGAGTCTTTTGAGATAAGTCATTTTTTTACTCTAGTATGAGTATTACTAGACGAAATTTGCAAATTCTTTATATTCCAAGTTTTATTGTTTTATATTCTTTTGTTTTCTCGTTTCTTTTCTCAATTTCCCATTTTTCAAAGGTTAGGGTTTGTAGGGTCTTAACAACAAAAGAATGTTACTTATATCCATGGCTATTTAATATACCTGAGGGTTTTCATCATACCTTAACCATCTACAAGATTCCTTGGTATATGAGTGTGGTAGCCTCAAGTGTTGTTATGAGTGTACTATAGTAATATAATTGATGAGAGGCTTATATAAGGCTGATTTCAAGTGCTCTCAAGGGGAATTTGAACTTGAAGGTACATGTAAGCTCAAATCTATAGGAAGATTCTATTTTATGGAATACTAATTGATGCGTACCAACCAAGGTGTACAAGGGTGTCCAACTAGGTGACTCCACTTGTATTTCTTTATATCTATGCTTCTCCAACCACAATTTTTCCCTTTAAATGATGGATCCTCATATACATATATACACATGCGTATATATATGTGTGTGTGTGTATATACGTGTGTGTGTGTGTAGAAGGAAAATAAAGCATAATCACATTATTGAAACAATAATAATAAGAAAACCTTTATTGATACTAAGAATAGAAAACAATGCTCGCTTGCCTCTTCAAGAGAAAACCTCCAATTGAATAGTGCTCCAACATAATATCAATCACTTAGCACCAAATTACATAGTTTCTACCACTATAAATAGTTTCTAACTAAAAACCTAAACACCTAGTGCCCCTTCATTGATGAGGCTATAATAACTAACTAGTGGGCCTTTATTGACGAGACTACAATAACTAACTCGTGGGCCTTCTTTAAAGAGTCCACCTTACATTTATTGATTACACAATCTAACTACCTAGCATGCCATAATAAATTAAACAACATCCAATTTCTTAATTGAGGAATTAGGGTGGGACCCTTATAGTACACTATCATATATACATTGTTCAAGCCCATTATTGAATCACTTACAAACAAGAAAGTTTTTGATGTTCATATTTGCTAACAACAAGTTGTCATTCTAATATGGAATGCTCCACATTGCCTTTTAAGTGGCAACCCTTTTTTTGGGTTTCTGATGAAATGCACATGCTAGGGAAACCCACTCGATTGGTTGCAATTTTGACAACCTAACTTGGCAGGGACATCGAGTGAGACTCATAATATCCAAAAAGGCAATCAACTTAAAAACTTTAGCCCTTAACCTCATATTTTTAATTCACAACACTCAACTACTCAAGCTAACTCGTTAGGGTAATACAAATTTAAGTATTGATGTTCACTTGAGAAATACAGTTCATGCCACTATTTAGCCCATAAACAAGAATGAGATTTGTTAGTACTTTGTTTGGCACCATACAATATCTATAAACAACAACTTACTCACATGTACATCATCTACCCCTCTAGAATTAAATATATGAATTTGATAAAAAACACATATTCTTAAATATTAAGATCTCAAATTATATATTTTAAATAAGCACTTACACTTTAATTAATTAATTAAAAAAAAAACAATACCATAATCTAACAACATATTAACACTGATAACAAATTTGCAAAATCATGTTCACATGTACATCATCTACCTCTCTAGAATTGAATATATAAATTTGATAAAAAAACACATATTCTTAAATATTAAGAATATTCAAATTATATATTTTAAATAAGCACTTACACTTTAATTAATTAATTAAAAGAAAAAAAAACAATACCATAATCTAACAACATATTAACACTGATAACAAATTTGCAAAACCATGTTCTTTGAAGTTGAGCCTCCTTTACATTTGCATGTTACATTGGGCAATTTGCAAAACCATGTTCTTTGGAGTTGAACCTCTATTACACTTGTGTTACATGGGGCATTCTATGTTTTCCTTAGGCTTATTATAAAATGTATTAATGGCATTCATTTCAGAAAACAATATTGTTAAAAAAAAAAAAAAAACCTATCTTATAAGATTAAGTATAAAATAAAAAATAACTAAGATGAAGTATAAAATAAAAAATAACTATCTTATAAGATTAAGTATAAAATATTATAGTGGCGAACATTTCGTTTTTCATGAGAAACTTTGGTCATTTCCCAAGGCTAGATTCGGGAAGAGTGAAAATATGATTGAAATAATGATTTTTTTTTTTTAAATAAGTTTAAAGTGGAGGGGTAAGTGTTCTAAAATTTTATTTGTAATGTTAAAATCGATGTAAAATTGTTTGAATCCCATTGTAACTATAAAAAAGTTTTACAAACTATCCTTTTATATATTATATAAATTTCTGTTTTATTTATATATATATGTATGGTATTTTACAAAGTTAGAGTGGAGATATGTTTATTAAAAATTTAAAGAAATATTGGGAAATGTTTTCCATGTTTGTGGGTATTTCTTAAATTTTCTTAACAACAATAATTTATGAATGTCTGAAATTTAACTTTAAGATTTTATTAATGTTATGTAATTAATGGTAATGTTCATTTTCATTCTTTTACTTGCATTTTTAACATTATTATTAACTGTTTTAGGATGTTTGATATTGGTTTCAACTTCATTAGATTTTATATGGAGAAAGTAAAATTTTAGATCCCACTCAAAATCTAGAAGACTTAACAATCTTAGGATTTAAGGATTGGGGGATTGCAACATTTCTACTTGATTCTATCAGGTATGAGAGTACAAAACTAACAATTAATCAAGGGCTAGGCATTTAATCAAGAACATCTAGCCATCAAAACTAGCATTTAATCAAGAGCATCTAGCCCTCAAAACTAGCATTTAATCAAGAGCATATAGCCCTCTATGTACCTTGATGTTGGTGGCATTGATGATTGAACTCCTTTGTCATGACCCTAGTAAAAATGTACCCATCACTAAAACAAAATCTTGATTTGACATGTTAAGCTTTTCACAAGTAAGTAAGTAAGTATGTAAGTATTTGTTGTAGCATGATTGTTTTGGGACTACATAGGCCATCTATAGCCTCTTTGTTGATGTATTTTTGGTTGAAACATAGATTGCATTCACTTCTATTTTGGTTATATGCACAATTACATTTGATATGTATGAGAAACTTTGCATATTTGTGTATTCTGGTTTGGATTCACATGAATATTAATGTATTTTCTAAAAGTTGAATATTTATGCATTTTTTTGTCGACTAATATTTCTTTTCTTTTTTTAAGTTCCTGGTTTTGAGGTTGATTAATCTGGTTCTAATAACATTGGTTCATTGTCCATTGTTCATTTTTAGTTTCAACTTTCCAGTCTTGACTCTAGATATTGATGACCTCAAACCTAGTATTTAACTCACCACACTTTACTGCTTTTGAGTTTGAGTAATTTCAACTTACTATTCCAATATTTAGGCTTTAATATCAATTATTATTCTTCGTACTAATCAAATTCTAGAATATTGAATGATGAATGATGAGTTTAAGTCAATGTAGGTTCTAGAAAGATGAATTTAAATCAATGTGTACAAGATTTTATTATTTCTATTTCATTGAATCATTTATGATGGATGCATCTATATATTTCATTTATGATGTATCCTCCTTAAATTCCTCTAAAATTTGGGGTGCTCCCACATGTTCTTTGTGCGTTTTTCTATTCCCACATTCCCATCTCGAAAACTTGGTATATATATATATATATATATATATATATATATATATATATTAATAAAATAAATAAACTTTATGTCAAATTTTAAAAAAATTGTACAACTTTTTCGTATTAAGTTATATACCAAAATATCTCTGATAGGTAACCCAGTTGGTTGAAGCCCTCCATCAAGTCGTTGATCCTCTTGTCATGAGGCGCGGTTCAATTTTCTTTGGGTCCATTAGGGTAGGGCAATTGGTTTAAGCCCCCGCTAAATCATTGGCCCTATGTCATGAAGCTTCATCAAGATCAAGGCAGTTGATTTAAGCCCTGCCAAATCATTGACCCTTTGTCATGAAGCAACCCCGCCAAATCATTAACCCTCTGTCATGAAACATGGTTCAATTTTCCTTAAGTCCCTCATAATGAGCCCACTAAAATTATTACCAAAAAAACCTTTTCACCTAATAAGAACTATCCCAATACCTTTCACATGACAATTTACTTTAAAAACAGCACTGTGATTATTATAATGTGAACATCATATCTTGCAATCACATAAAATACATTTAATAATGCGAGCATCACATCTTCAAATCACATAGAAGGGCTATTAATTATTTTATAGTCATTTCTCAAAATACATAGTTGTATAAGATCGAGTATAAAATATTACTCACCCTTGTAAGGAAACGAAGCTATGTACTATTTGATTGGTTGAAATTGATTGAAGCTAAATAGAATTGTAAAAGGCGCCAACAATGATGAACATATTTAAAATCAGAACCAGTGTCACTGCAAATCCTAAAATAATCACCCGACTGTGACATCCCGTATGCATTTGTGTTAGGTGTTGACCAATTGGTTCACTCGTTATGTATTTGATTTGTTTCTGCACACGTCACTGTTCACAGACAAGGGAGGTCTTGGAAAGCTCTATGGTCCCTTCTCCTGTAAAAATTAAAATTAAACCTCCCACTCTATAGTGTGACAGAGTATTTAAAGTAAAATAAAATTCAAACCCTAGTGTTTGGTATACCTGCCTCTGTATGTGCTGTCATGGAATTCAAAACCATATTAAATCAAGTTGTTCTTCAGCGAAGTACCATCATCATTGGTTTTGTCATCATTACCTAAGTGTAATTTTACTAACATCAATGCCATTACTTAAATAATGTGCCATGCCATTATCCATACGTTTCCTTTTATACACATGTGTACTGTTCACCGGGTCCGAGTTGGGTTTTCTTCATGTGGAAGCGAGCAAAAAATTAATGAGAAGAGTACTGATTCTTCCTTGCTCTGGGGAAGAATACGAATACTTAAATGTCTCCCTGCCCCTACTCCAAAGAAAGGAAGAAAACCGAAATGAATGCAGTACAAGGTATTGGTTGGGGGAGACCAGTGTTATGTCAGTGCCAGTGTCCGTATCAGCCCTGCCACATGAGTAAATAGACGGACAGATACATATAACAAGGGAAAGCTGAACCCTATGAAGCGTCCTTGCGGCCTGGACTCTGACCTGTGTTTTTTCTGTTGGTGAAAAAAATGGCATTAATTGCAGCTGACTTTCTTTACTCATTTGACATTCACACGCACATGCTTTCGACTGCAATCATGATGTGAATCTCTATGTTGGCGTGTTGGGTGTAGACAGCATTGGTGCTTTTCCAACGAGGAGAGGACTCCTTTTCTCTCAGCTTTGAATCCATGACCGGCAGCCTGCTCTATCCAAATGCAAGCAAACCCTACCAATGACACCAACCACCATTCCCTGCAAACATGGGCCTAATGATTATCTTATTAATACATTCATGGCTGTTCTGAGCTCTGCAAACAGGTCATAACCTCTGGTTTCCACATTCATACTTGTAGGCCTGAAAGCATTAGGAATAGAAACCTATACAATCAGTGAAGTGAGAGGAGTTGCACAGGTCTCAGGAACTTCAGTCAATACGTTTTGATTAGGTTCCATTCTCAGCCGTTGTTAGATGACCTTGAGGTAGCCATGAGGTTACTTAGAGATAGGGATTAAACTTATGGTACTAGGAGATCATTACCCATGTGCACAAATTTGAGCTCAAATGCACTCTCCGTTGAAATGTGATTCCCTGGTAAGAGTTTGTCTTAACTACCCCAGATTCTATTTTCAGCCTTTTGGTGCCTGCAGAAATCTCATCTACCTAGTTTGGTGCTTGCACCTCCTTCAAATCCCAGAGATACGCCCCAGGAGTTTCGATCTAGCTTGGGAAAAAAATTGGGTGTTTTCTATCAAAAACAAATAGAGATATATTCAACCAGTCAGAGGAAAATGGAAGTATGGCTAATTGGGCTCATAGCAGCCACTTCTCTAATTGCACTGGCTCTTCTCTTCCTATTTATTATTCGTACATCTGTGTTGGTAGCTAAGCACATACTATCTATTTCAGAGAGCAGACCAGCAAAACTAACCAGTAGTCTTAGAGGTGAGCTAGCCTTTTCTTTGTTCTATCCTTCATATTACATTAGAAACTGAGACAGTCTGTACCAGGCAGTGTGAGCTTCAATAACGATGTTAGGTTTTAAAGAAAACATAATGAGGGCTCCATGATTCATCTATTTTCTGTTTTGTGCTTTAAAATGCAGATAGAAAGGAATATACATTGAAGGAGATTGAACAATACAGTGAGGGCTTCAGTAATAAAATAGGAGAAGGAATAACCAATGACGTATTTAAAGGAATTTTACCAGATGGCATGGAAGTGGCAATCAAAGTGCCGAAAAGAGATGTTGCACACAGTTCTGATGTTGAAGCACGCTCCCGCTTTCAGGTATCATATTCCATTTGTCTCTGTTGTGTTTTTATTTTTTTATTTCATGTAATACTAGATGATTTGTCAGACTTTCTATTGTTGATTAAAAGGAGCAGTTATTGAGATGAATAGATTTTATGGTAAATATTTTTCTTAGTTGTCAGTGTACAGTCCGTGATGTGGGATCTTCATATTGTGGTGTTTTGGCCGTGATATACAAACATCTTATATTAAATGGTGCAGAGTTCAGACTTTACAATGATCTTATTAATACGACTTATAAGTAATGCTTTTTACTATTTAGTACTATGTTGGGAATATCTCTCTCCCTCAACTGCACATACGGCAGGTTCCTTACCAGGTCACGAGTTCCATTCATATGCATGTCCGTAGAACTCCTTTCCGACTAAGCTGGTGTGATCCTGCATGAGGAATGACAGAGAAATTAGTTGCAGACCATTTCAGGCATTCATCCACACTGCACAGACCTATATATTTATTTGATCTCGTTACCCTTTAGGTGAGCCATTGTCTATATTTAGCATATTTAATGTTTGTTTGTTATTTTGGGTAACTTGGAACACCACATAGGCAGCTTTACCTTTTTGGGAAACCTGCCCATTCATTACCAGGACTAACAAAATTAGGGCCTGTTTATCCTAAAATATTTTCAGCCCCTTCTAAACATAAGCATGCACAACTGCTGGTGGAGTGACTTACATGCCAAATAGACCATGGACTGCTTTTAACTGTTTGATCCATTGTTCATATTTTTTCAAAATATATATTTGCAGAGAAGGGAAAATTTTGTAAACTGCTTTTACAAACTATATATAATCTAATTCTCATCTAAAGAAGAGGCGAAGCATGTGTTTAGAACTTGATCATTCCCTCAAGGCTCTATCATTCTTCATAATACATATATGCCACAATTTTATGGATTCAAAGTTTCTACTTCTGTACATAGGAAATAGCTTATTCCTGAACGCTTCTATGCTTTGGAACTTTGTGCAGTTAGAGGTGTTGTCACGTATTCGTCATCAGCATCTGGTGAACCTAATAGGATATTGCGAGGATGGTTGCTGCAGGCACGAAATGCTACCTTTCAAATCCTATTTTTGTGGCTTTGTTCTGGTAGGGGAATTGGAAGATGACTTTATTTTCTTTTGATCCTGCAGAACGCTCATCTTTCAGTATGCTCCAAATGGAACCCTCTTCGAGAACTTACATGGTGTGCAACTTGGACATGTGCATATATAATCATCTTTGTAATTCGGGGTTAGTTTATGCAAATTACTCTGCAAAGATTTATGCTTAACAGCTACAAATACTTCAGTTCAGTTATCCTACTTATTCCTAGTTATTATATGTACAGGATATGAACATCTCTCATGGAAACAGAGGATGAGAATTATCATTGGAATAGCATATGGACTGGCATACCTACACCATTCTTGTGATCCTCCAGTTATCCATGGGGATCTTCGTTCATGCAATGTTCTTCTTACAGAAGATAATGCTGCAAAGGTGATTTAAATACATGTTTCAACCTATTTTGCTTTCTAATGATTGTCCCTTATCTTGCAGTGTCTGTTTTCCAGTCTCCTTGCATATTTTATTTTATTTTATGGAGTTCTTGGAGTACCATAGTCTGTCATGGGTTTTTACCATTTCATAACATGTTTTTAGCTCTCTATATTCATCTTGTAGACTACCAGCTGTAATATAAAATATATATTTTTAGAGTTTCCATTGCATTGTCATTCAAAAATTATTCTTAGAGAGGGAGTAATGATTTTAGGTTTAATCATATTTCATCCTTGTTCCAATATCACTTTGCTGTGTTTCTCTCATGTATATTGTTTATACAGATAAATGGCATTGGGAAGGTGCCAGTATTAGCAAGTTCAGAGCTGGCTCCAGTTAGAAGAGCAGGAGCCTCTGTAGATCCAGAAACTGTTCACAAGGGTGTGTATAGTCGTGCGGGGGATGTGTATTCTTTTGGCATACTCCTGTTGGAAATTGTATCTGGAAGGCTACCATTTAGTGAGAAAACAGGCACACTTGTTGAATGGGTATGGAAAATTTCTTTTAACTCATATTTTCTGTTAAACTGGAACATCTAAATGGTTATAAGAGTGAAATCCCTACTAGTGCTAATGATGAAAAGCGTATGCTGGTTGAAGCAGGCAGGGAAATTTCTGCAAAGCAAAGAGCAGATGGCGGGGCTGGTTGATCCTATACTGAACAAAGTAGACGATGCTGAACTCTGTTCAGTCTGTGAGGTTGCACGCCTATGCATTCAGAGGGATTCATCAAGCCGACCTGTCATGAGGGATGTGGTGGACATGCTTACAAAAGATCTAAAGATTGCCACAGAAGCAGCTGCACCTGTCAATAGTCCTGTCACACTGAGGGGTCTGCTGGAAATATTGTAGTATATGTTTTGTTCCATCATTGATCTTGGTGCGTGCATATGCAAGCATGGTTGTATGAGCAGCTTATTCTAGGTTTTATGTTGATTTTGTACTATGATTTTAATGGTAAATGTCTACTGAATTTGGGGTTGTCTTCCTCATCTGTTTTTGTTTTGTTTGTTTTT
The DNA here is from genome assembly GCA_034641835.2 of Pinus albicaulis. Classification (NCBI taxonomy): domain Eukaryota; kingdom Viridiplantae; phylum Streptophyta; class Pinopsida; order Pinales; family Pinaceae; genus Pinus; species Pinus albicaulis. The sequence goes on from CM076581.1 coordinate 620,010,619, forward strand.
TCACATTATCCCTCTTTGAAGAACCATGAACACATACCACTGCAAAGATATTTTGCACAACAGTATTTAAGCGTACCCTGAGTGCCCCATGCATACTGTATGTTGCAGAACCTATTCAAGAATGCCTTTACCACTTACTGAACGTGGGCCAACCTTTGACAGGTCACCATTTTGAATGCTTGTAGTCCTTGGATATGTCTGAAAACCTGAAACCTATTTGCTGTACCAATCCCCCTCCGCATTGGACGGTTTGTAGCTCTGTTTTTTGTCTGCACTTAAATTTTGTGAAAATCTTGAAAACAAATTTCAATGGTTTCCCTCTTTTTATTGATTTTGAAATCTGATACTTGCCAAGTTTTATTTTGATCTTGTTTCACAAATTGTCCTTGTAGCTCGAGTTTGAGCATGTTTAAAAAATGCCAAACCTAAATTCATTTTTCTATCTCTCTTTGTATGCAGTTCTGGTTATTAGTTGACTTGTTTTGCATTCCTTGCTTTCCTTGGCCATTCTCGCCTTTCCTGCTAAAATAGAAATACACCTGAAAGGACCTTGTGAAGACTAAAGGCAATGCATCCCCACGTACATTTGTGATGCTTAATTATCAAGTACCGCCACAGGAGATAAAGAGGTTGCTGTGATGGTAGAGTCCAGACTACAGACTGATTCCATTCTCTTTTTCTACCCTTTGGGGAAGAAAAAGACTTATTCGGTCAAGATAGAAACTTGAGCAATCCTGACTGAAGGGTTACATTGTATGTGAATTAAATATCAAATATCTATAATTCTTCAATGGCTGAATATTTTGGAGCATCTAATATCAACAAAGACTACAACTATAAATGTGGATAAGGGTCTAGTAATGCAAGAGTCAAGTCACTGGACCAGATATTGCAAATTTTTCATGAAGTTCATCATTTCTAACGTGGCTTCTGTTAAATTTGTACACCGTCATCAGGCATGCTTCTGAATGGGAGACAAGCTGGCCTTTCTAGAGTTAACTTGTGAAGCTTGCATATCCATCTTAATGAGAAACTACTCTAGGTTAGCATGGGTCCTTGGGTTAAGCAAGCTATGGAGATTGATAAGGGACGAGATATTTCAAGGTCAATATAAATATTGGCTTGCTTTAGCATGTTAAATGCTTTTGTTTGACAGCTGACCTTATTTTCCATGTCACAACTCAACTGAACTCACTCTCCATTTGAATTATGCACTCTTACTGGTATGGAATTTTATGGATATAGAATTTGATGTATCAGTTGTGGACTGACAAATTCATATTATTGTTTGTCTCGTGTTGACTATATGACAAAACTCATCTCAGTCATGTCTTGGTTCTCGTAGTCATAGTGCGACGATGGTTTGGAAGATTGCTCCAATGTATTTATATCTAAATTGAAGGGAAATGTTGATGGAATGAACTCACAAAGGGATCATGCATATGCCTAACATGGAAAGGAAATGATTCTTTTGAGATCAAGAAACCAAACCAAAATTATGAATATCCAAGAAGGGTTCATTTTAATGATTCTTCAAGCTGTAATAAGGGAGACACCCAATGTTCACTTTGCATCACAGCATAGTCAAATTTGCACAAATGTGTGGACCAAATTAAAAAATTGATATGATCTTTTAATGATTGGGCCCTTTGGATCTATTACTTTATTAATAAGTTTTGTTATGAAAATTTTAGATTTATTTATGACAAAAATTCTTGATCATCAAATTTTAATTCACTAATGGCTTATTAAGGTTTCATTTATGTTTGGATTATTCCATCTAAATAACCATATTAAAAAGATAAAAGGATGTAGTTAGATGTTGATTTGTAAAATATTTTGGATATGCTAATAGATCATCTAATTCCAACAATTTTTACCATATTTTATATTTTCTTAGTATTCTAGTTTATATTTCAGATATAATGTCACTAGCTTAGTGTACAAGACAATAAAATAAGTTGAAATTAAAAATGAAGAAACTAATTAAATAATAAATCATCCACACAATGAACACAAAATGTGCTATTGGAAAATCTAATATTTGAAAAACTCAATTAGAAGTTGGCATTTATGTCTTTCTCTTTTCTTCTCATTTGTGAAAGCAAGTACATAGAATGTGCACTCATATGAAATTTCCATGGAGACAATGCATTGAATGCATTAGAATATGTTTTGTTATTGTTGAGTGACTTGATTTAGTTTTATACTTGGTGTCATACATGATCATTATGTTTTGTTATTGTTGACTTCATTTAGTTTTATACTTGGTGTCATACATGATCATTACAACATTTGTGGGAAACTTACTCATGTAATAATATGGTCATTTTGCGCATTTGCAAATGGAGATAGTTTGAGTTATTTGATAGTGACATCTCTCAAGTAATGATGACATACACTCATATGTCATTCTTATCCACAATTTTTTTATATTTTGATGATCGTACTATCAATGGTTATGGATTGGTTAATCTCCACACATGATTATGTCTTATGTTCAATTATCCATTTTTTTTTGTTACTTTAAGTTGAGGCAATTCACCATGGATCAAAGAGAGTAGAGGAATGACATATTTTGTTAGTAATTATCTTGGACCTTATGGGTTCTTCGGCCAGATCATCCATATAAGTCCATATATGTGTGTGGTGCAACTATTTTAACCAAGAGAGTTATATAAAGAATAAAAGGCCTTGCTTCCTTGGATGTTTCCCACCTTAGGGTTTTACCATAGTAATTGTTTTTAGAAAGCCTAGCTTTTGTGGATGTTCCCTACCTTGGTGTTTTACTACTTAAAGTTTGTTGGAAAATATAACTAGGTTCAACCTTCATAATGCCCTTTGTACTTATATCATTGTATATTTTATGTAAAATAAAAAGAAGAAAAATGTTTTATTATTATTATTAGATAAGCATGTTCTTCATGCTTCTAGGATTTGTTGAGTTAAAGAGTCAAAGTCCTATTTGGACCTATTGTAAAGAAAAAGGAAAAATAATTTTTAAATATGTAATTTCGGTTAAAAACCCCTCTAGATGCCAAGTCACCTTTGCCCCAAAGGACATCCCTATTTGAACCCCTTTGGATAGTATAAATAGAGGGTGAGTTGAGCTCATTTGGACACACAATTTGGATGATTTGGTCTGAAATATGATAAAGAGGATAGAGAAGAAGAGGAGGGACAGAGTATGAAATTGAAGAAGAGCTTCTCTTGAAGTCTGATTTGTGGAAGCTTTGCCTTATCACATTTTTGTTGAAGATTTGTTGTTGGTCTCTTGTTGATGAATTTGTTGTGTATAAGGAGGGTTTGACTTCGCATCTATAGGGTTGGTCATGGGTCTTGAATGTTTCAGTTTGATCTATTCTACAAGAAGATAATTTTTTAGGTTCCCCCCTTGGAGGGGTTTTTCCTTGGCTTGGAGCCTATATCTTGTGTTTCTTGTGTACTGTGATCTTCATGTTTCTATGTTTGGTAATTGCTTGATGAAAAAAGAAAAACATAATCAGAAAAATGTCAATAAATTCACAAGTAATTATCAAAGAAAGAGAAATCTAATCTAAATCATGAGCCTCTAGACTTCTCAACATGGTATCAGAGTTAAGGGTTTGAATAAGGAGGCCTGAAGAACACATTGTTGACTTTTGGATCGAAATATGTTTCATTGGATGAAATTCTTATGAAGGAGATTTTGGACTTCCCGTGGACACAACAATCTAATTTCATGCTTGCATTCACCGTGATTATTGCAATGGTTAGGGTTATATTCTCAGTAACACACACTCTATGGTATCATCATTATTATAGTGGATCGTTGTGCATTGTATTCTTTCTGTGACAAGCACGTCTTGAAACTCAAAAGGTTCAGAACACATAGTGCTTCACTTATTTGCAGTAACACACAATATATCTTAATAATTTTTCAGTGGCATAGCTTGGATCATATTTAAGTGACTTGCTATATATGTAATAGTGACTTGTGACACATATCTCACACTTTGAAAAGTGGATCATATGGTTCAAAGGTCTTTGAGGTTCGACACTATTACAAAGAATCATATATTTTCTCTACACATATTCCTGTGGTTCACTTAGAACTTCTGAGGGTCATATTTCCTTTTACATGACTCACTCTCTGTGAATGGATTGAGAGACTCACATATTCTTATCAGAGACTCACATATTTTTTCTAATGTCTCGTATCATACCTCTATATGGTATCATTGGAAGCTCTCTGTGGCTTGTTAATATACTCTATGGACTCAATTTATCTTGTGGCTCATATTTAACAAAGATCTGTGATTCGCTATTTTCTCCAAGGCTCGATACACCTATGGCTCAAAGTTCATTACAACGTTATATGGCTCGAGGATTCACATAATCATTATACAGAAGGTATCAGGCTTGGCATCATTATAAAGTGGTCTTTGTTGAGATTAGTAGCTTTGGAGGTACTCCAAACCCTAGGCTAGAGGGTTTTGGAGGAATGAGCTCCACAAAATTGGTTTGTGAGCTTAGAACCCAAGGTGGGGGTTTTGTACCCAAAAGAAGTGGGGCCAAAACAATAACGAGATTTGATGATTGGATCCTTCGAGATGAAATATCACTCTAAGAGGAGTAAGGGGCAACTTCAAGCACCAAGAGGGGAGGTCTAGAAATGGAGAAATTAATTTGTATATGTTGTGTGGACTACTTGTTCTAGATATTTCAAGTTGACCTTGACTTGTGGTGAACCTTTGATGAGCTAGACATTGGCCCAATGAAATGTATAAATAGAGATGAGGAGAGACCTCATTATCACTATCCTATGAGCACAACACCACATAAACATACCTCTGAAGTGGTTGCATATCCTAGGAGACCTCAGTGAAGGAGAGAAGTAGCATTTGTTTGTATCTTCTTAAGTTTGTCTTGAGGGCCAGGTATGGAAGGAAGTTGGACGAGGTTGTGTTGTAGCATTCAACAACCCCCCATTTTTATATTTAGTTTTCAATAATAAATGGGGACCCTTTTAAATTTTTATGTTTTATTTCCTTTTAATAAACTTTTTACTTTAAGAAATAAAGAATAAATTAGAGTTAGTTATGACAATTTTCACAAGCTTGAAGACTTTCCCTTTTATCAGAGCTTTTATATCGGAGTTACAAATGAAATTAATAACAAATGCTCGAGGCTCCGATAGGCCCTACACATTAAAGACAAATAATATCAGAGCTTTTAACATATCGGGAACTCCTTTATATCGTAACTTTTCTTTTGAGTAAGTTACGATAAAAAATTATCCCGATATGCTTTTCTCTCGATCCGTACTTTACTCGAAAAGGAATATTTGCAAAGGGTTTTATTCAAGTTTAAAGCGTGAAACATTCTTATAATCTCTCGCTGGACCCACAATGTTATAGATTGACATGTGTCATATTGCAACTCTTGTCCATCATAACTTTCTTGCAAAGTTTGTTACGATATTCCAAACCCCCGATATCATATGTTTCGTTATCATGAGCCTCTGATACCATTCATACCTGATATTCATTTCCTCCGATATCCTTTAATAATATCTTAATAAAACATATCAGAACTTCCTCACATCGGAGTTATTTCATTTGGACATTCTATAAGAACTCCCGATGTTCCACATCCCCGATATGTTGTTCCCTCCTTTTATCGAAACCTTTTTGAATATTTTATAACCATTTTATCAGAGCTTTCCCACATTGGAAGATTGAAATATCATAACTCTTTAACTTAAACTCTTCAAATATTTCTCCTTCTGATAAGGTGATATGACTAGCCCATGTGGTTGCACACTTGTACATTCAAGGATTGAGGATACAGGAGTAATGTTTCTCGAAAATCTAAAAGATCATATATAATTCGTTATCATTTGTGAAGATTTGATAAAAGGGGAAAGGATTTCTATTCTAAATTACATTTGCGCCCAAGTCTCAACAAGAAGAAGTATCTCGCTCATCTCTATGTTTTTGCTTCAGGCTCATTTTGATTCTCGGAACACTGAAGAAATGTCGAAGGCAACAAAAAGGAAAAAGAAAAATCTTGCACAACAGCAGCATGCTGCTCCCACTATTGAATAAAAAAAGACAAAAACATGTCTCTTGGATTGTTTTCTGATACAGTCTATTCAAGGGATTCTGGGCATTCATCATGGGAAGTGATGTATTAGTATTTCGAGGATGAAAAGCAATAACTACTGATGATTTTGTTCTAGTTTCAGAGGCCACTTTTAGTGATGCAACCAATTACTTTCTTCATAGAATTGCATCATGACCCAAATTTTTTCCCAATACCAACATGGTCTGATGGGTCACTAATAATTTGAACATTGATGATAGGAGGATTCTCACAAACAAAGGCATGGTCATTGGGTCATTCAACAGTGAGGATTTATAGAGGATGTATCATCTACCGGAGCCTCAATTGAAATATGATAAAGTCTACATCTAAGCATTCCTCAAAGAACATAGGCATGCATCTGAATGAATTAGAGGTTGGAGGCAAGATTCAAACAAGCACAAAAGAGAAGAAAGTGGTAAGTACATTTTTTACTCTCTTTCTGGCCCTTATTCTCAGATTGCTGCTATGATGTGTAGGATTTATGTTATGCCTAATGTACATAAGTTCTCAGACCAATGGTTACCTCTAATTGATGGGGCTTCAAAGGGGTTTATACTTTATTGGGGGGGAATTATTTCTAATAGTCTAGCTACTCATATCCTAGATTTTAGAAGTGGTGGCAATGTTTCTAAAAATATCATTCCTCCTTTTTATATGAGTGCATATATTATGGATGCCCTATATTTTTCCATGGATTTCTCATTTATGGGATGGAAATGGACTCTATAATACCCAACTCCCATCCATATTTACGATGATATTTTATGGGACTCCAAATACCATCGACATTTCTATAAGATTTTCCATAGGGTCATGCTATCAATTTATCAAGTAATCCTTGATATCAAAGCACCCCGAATATCCCAAAAGGCTGAAAATGATCTTGTGCGAGTAGGGAAATGGTTTTGTTAAGAATATTTCACTTACATCAGAGTATATTGGAGTTTTTCTAACCCTCTTGTCCTTCCATTGTTTGTCTCGGATAAACTACGGTGTAGAGAGATTTCCTACTAGACTGTGGGTAATGGCATTTCTAAAGTTCTGAGAGAAGCTAATAAAAATATGTGGCCTCCTTTCCCAGCTCAGTTTGGAATTTATGCTTTGGATAATTATAAACATGCATTAATTGAGATTCATGCTATTGAAGCTCTGAACTTTCCTACTATGCCAAATAGGAAATATGATCCTAATCTTGTTGTCAATAAGATTACAACGACACATAGTATTAGACAATTCATGCATGAACCGGATAAGTTTGATGATCTCTTTGAAAATGCTTCTTCTTATTCCATGGTGACCCGATATGCTAAAGAAAAAATAACTCCTAAGGAAATGAATCCGTTTCTCCAATATAAGGCTTCTAGGCTGGTCAATCTCCCCATGGATTCATTGTAGGTTTCTCAAGAGAAAGTTGTTACCAATGTAACTGATCTCACACACTCTACTTATTCTTCTAAGCCAAGAGTAACTTATGCCTATACCTCTTCCCAAACAAATGAAGGTGTGCCTGATTTTAAGTTAGAGGAGATGTGGAATGACTATAGCCAAGCCTTGAACTTTTCAACTGATACATCTCAAGTTATTCATACTACTCCACATGTGAAGGTTCAAGAAATCTCAAAGAACCCTGGACAAATTTTCAAGACAATGAAGGATGTTAAAGAGCCTTTAGATGATGGAGATATACAAGTCGCAACAACATTCCCTTCCTCTAAGGTGGTTTTGAAAGTAGAAGAAATTCCTCCATTGGATATTTTCTACAACCCTCAACACAAGGCTGTAGTGAAAAGGGAAAGGAAAAAGAGAAAGCTTGATTAGTCCCAAGCTTTGGTCCCAGGTAATGCATCCTTTGAGGTCTTGTGGAAAGGCTCAACTACTCCAACAAAGGAATTGGGAAGGCTTACGTAGTTTACAGGTACATATGCTTCTACAACTATTGATAAAGTTGCAGAGGTCCAACAACAACTTAAGGAGAAATAAGAAAGAATTGCTCTATTGGAACAGAGTATTGAAACAGAGAAAAAAAAATCTTGGAGCACTAGAAATCCCAGATGATAGAACTTCAACATATATTTTGTTCTCTTAAGGTTCAACATGAGACATAGTTAAAGGTCAGAGATGCACAAATATAGGAATTGCAAGGAAGGATTCAACACTTGAGTGCCAAACCATAGTTAGCAGAGTTTAAGAAAGAGGAAAAATAATTAAACACTCTTATTTCCCAACAACATATAGTATTTTTTCATAAATTGGCGTTCATTCATGATCAATGTAAAACTATATAGTCCTTGATCAATCAAATTTTTGATATTAGGAATTATTTCGAGGTGATAGAAGAGAATATTTCTAGTTTCTTGACTTGGCAAAAAAACGAAGAAGGTAGATCAATTGGTCTACCTAAGATTGAGGAAAATCACAAGGAAATCATCTTCAGAGAATAGGACATCTGCCTTAAACAAACAGATGCTTCTATTTATCAAGCTCGGGACATTTCCAATAGCATAATTGAAGCAAATACTGATAATTTGCTTCATTCTAATATGATCGTGAGTTGTTCCGAAGGTTCCCTACCATATATCAAATTCCTTACAAAGACGTGGCAAGAGTCTTCCAAGAAGAGGGTCGATATTATAGAGCAATTAACAAAAAATTATTTAGAATTGCATTGGAAATTCTTGTTGAAACCACATATTCAGTGGCTTATGCTCCGATGTTTATTGAATCCCACCACACAAATGCTGCCAATGTTAAGGGATGTCGTTTTCACCAGTTAGATGTGGATTCAACCAACGTCTCCTCCTGAATTAAAAAATATGATTAACATCTTTCAATTGAGACAGCGCGTTGGAGGACAGACTTCCTCCTAAGCTTAGAAAAATTGTTGTAACTATATTCTAATATTTTCCTTTGTTGTTTATTCTTTAAGAGCTATTTGGAAAGTTGTTTTAGTTTCCTATCTTTATCATTTTGTGAAGAAACTATATATTGTCTCTCTATCGAGTACTATTATCCCTTATCTCTTTATTTTCTCAGAGTAGAATGGTATTTTGATTTTATTCACAATATATGTGTTGAAACAATCTTTCATAATCACTATTGATGTGTCTGATTGGAATCTGTTAATTAATTGAGTAACAAGATCTCAATGTGTGTGATGATTAAACAACTAATTTAATTAACTATTTAATTAAATTAGTTTTCTTTTTCTGAGTTATATTCATAATTATATGATAATATATATTGTCATGTTAATTGTGAAATCTTTCTAAAACACATTTTATCAGCTTTCCCAGGATAGATACATAGATAGATAATAATAATTTCAATTTCAGCTTTTAGTCATATTAGAGTAAGATACCTTTATTTACCTCATTTTTCATTATCTTATAGAAAGGGAAACTAGTCCCATAACTCCAGTCGGAGCCATCACTCCAAATGGAAAATGATCTGCTCTAAGGTCTTGACCAAATGGTTATCCCCAATGTTGATGCAGTCATTCAGGACCATCAACATTTTTGGCGCTGGAAGGAGGGACATCTGACTATGAATGTAAACAATGTCTTCTCCTAAAACTAAAGGTCATCCAAAGAGTCGTTCTCCCTCAAAATCCCCACCAACTTGAAGATCACACTCTAAATCTCTGCATTCTAGATTTGAAGTTGTTGAATCAACCACTCAATCTCCTAGCTCACTTGCAAAACAAATCGGACATACCACTACTCAAAAATAACCACCTACAAAATCCCCTGAGTTGCAAACTTTAATACAAAGATTGGAAGGAATTTCCATATTTGGAGAAAAAGCTGTTCAACCTGATTTATCTGAAGGATGTTTTACTTCATCTCTTAAACCTTATGGAGTTTTAACTAGATCTTAGAGTGAAAAGCTTGGAGTCAAACCATTTGAATTTCCATTTCCCTCTCATCGGAGAAAGAGAAATACTTTAAAAACATAGTCTTCAACTAGTGGTATTACACCATCTTCTCCACCTCATACTCCTTCTGTCAACCCCGCTTCTTCTCAGTCTCCTTTACCTTCTTCCTACCATCCTTTATCGCCTTCTTCCACTCAAATTCCTCTTTCACAGATAACTAATACTATTATAAAAAATAGTACTACAAGGGAAACTACTTCAACTGTAATTTTTTCTACAACTTCTACATCAAGTACAACTTCTTATGGAATTAATACTCACATAATGGAAAATCAACCTAATCAACCTAATAGAATATGCCAAATAATCCAGGAGCAGTTGCAATGACACCACCTTTACATCCTCTTCCTAAGCATCCAAAAAGATGGTTGCCTAAATATAACCCAAATGATGGTTTACTTGCAGAAGAACACCTTCATAACTTTATGCTGGCAATCAATCTCAATGGAGTTTTAGAGGAAGATGTAGTTTGTATACCTTTTCCCTATACATTTGAAGGGTCAGTAGGGTCCTGGTACTTCTCTGTACCAGTTGGGTCAATCACAGACTGGGATACATTTGAAGAACAATTGCCACTTTGATTAATGATTTATCAAATCTTAAAACTACACCAAATGAAAAAATCAAAGACTTCAATTCAATATTCAAAAAATTGTTAAATAAAATCTCAGTTGCTTCCATACTTGGTGTAGATGTTCAAATTGAATGGTATATCAATGCTATTCCTTCAAGTATTCCCATGTTTTTATACATGGCTAAGAAAACAGTACTTCTAGACAATATGAAAGAAGCTCTATCAGTTGAGAAAAGACTTATAGCTCTTGAAAAGAAATCTGCCATTGAAGAAAGGAAACAGACCAAGAAAGTGACCTTCAAAGAAGATTCAAAGAGAAAGGTTTCTAAATACCATTTTGACTCTCAAGGATTACAGAAAGTACTTAAGAAAATTTCCAATGAGATGGTTGAAATTAAGAAACAAGTGGTTGAATCTTCTAGAAAATATTTTAGACCTTTTAAAAGGAATCATCGTTCACAATTTCCACCCCCAGTAGAAATATCAAATACAGAGTCTAATGAGGAGGAGGAGGAGGAGGAAGCATCTGCTTCTACTGATGAACAAGAAGAAGAAATTGTTGAAGCCCATGGTTTATGGGAATTTATTCTAAATACTTTAGAGAATGAAGCAGAATAAGAAGCACTACAATTAAGTACTAGAAGCAAAGGAACAATTGAAGTTACTTCATCGAGCAAGAATTAAAAAAAATGGTGTTTCCCCAACTAAAGAGAAATGAACATCTAAGAAGACTCCTTCTCAACCTTCTGATCTTATCCAGGTACTTCTAAGTCTCCTCCACTTACACCCACATCCTCAAAACTTTGATAGTTTCTGATAACATCGAATATAATATCGACATGAAAAATACTAAAGCTAATATTACTTTATATGAGGTTAGTAAACTTAAACAACAACAAAAATACTACTTAATGAATTGAATGTTGTTCCTTCATCTCAATTGCCTTCGATTGTTGTTACCTCAAAATCCTCAAACGGAAAACATAAACCCCCAAATTTCCCTATTCATAAAATTGGTCATTCTGATGCAATTTTAATTGGAGATAGATCTAATTCTCACACACCTCCTTTCTTGTTGACTTTTGAAATATTTAATAAGAATGTTCAAAATTGTTTAGTAGACTCATGTGCCTCTTCAAATATTATGCTCTATTCGCTATGTCTCAAATTGAATGTTACACCTCAAAAGTATGATGTTCAAATTGTCCAACTTGATAGAAGAAAAGTCAAAGTCTTAGGATAAATGAATGTTGTTCTAATACAAATATCTTCAAACTCAAATGTTTGTCAAATAATCGATATATTAGTTGCTGATATCCCCGAGTTTTATGGTTTGATCTAAAGCAGGGATTGGTATGAAAAACTACATGGTTACTTTGCAACAGATTGGTCACATATGTGGCTCCCTTATAATGGGAAACCTAATAAAATCCATGTGGATAGGGAAAAGCACATGAAATATTATGTGACTGATTTGGATGAGGAAAATGAACCAATAGTTTTCACTTATAATATCCTTGGAAATTACTCTTCAGAATCATGATTTGGTAGTTTCCCAGCTCTGAACTCTCCTTTTCTCGTTGATTCTGTTTTATCACAAGATGAAAATTTATCTCAAACATATTCATCAATATGTATTAATATTGTAGATGGTACTAGAAATAAGAGTGATGAAATGTTTTGGACTCTTTATTTTGATGGATCAAAGTCTACTGATGGTGCATGGGCATGATTCATCTTAATTAATCCAAATGGATAAAAAACTATGCTGGCATGTAGATTGGAATTTAGTTTACAAATAACATTGTTGAATACGAAGCAGTAGTGTAAGGTTAACAAAAGGCTATCAGTCTTGATTTCAAATATCTTAAGGTTTATGGTGGTTCAAAAATTGTTATAAAAAAAAGTAAGGAATAACATTCATTATGTTTCCAATCACCTAAAACACTATCAAACATTGATTCAATATTTGATTACTCATTTCATAGCATTCAACATAAGTCCAATTCCCATATTGCAAAATTCTAGTACTAATATTTTAGCCAGTGTTGTGTCAAAGCTTATCCCACTAGATGATTTTAGTCCTGATAGGTTTCCGATTGAATTGATTTTTCAACCCTACATTCCTGATAATATTACTAATTGGGGAGTATTTAACGATGATAAGGACATCCTAAGTTTTTTAACTTATAAAGGTTCTTATTCAGATCAGAGCATAGATGAGGATGAACATGATAAGCAACTTAATAAGTCTTCTGAAGAGAATTTTTTTCCAAATTCTGTTGTGAAATTGGAAGACTTATATGATTTGAAGGATAGATTAAAAAAAGTTACCAATTGTAAACTCCAGAGAAATACCTTAAGATCTGAATTGGTTAATCTAGGGTCTAATGAAAAACCCTAAAATATCAATTTAGGCCTTGGAATTTCACCTAGCAAAAGATCTGCATTCATACATTTGTTAACAAGATACACAGATATCTTTTCCTGGAGCTACAATGATTTAAAAATGTATGACACATCTATCATTCAACACACTATACCTATGCTACCTGATGTAAAACTAGTCCAACAAAAACTTAGGAAGATTCATCTGAATCTTGAAACTCAAACTAAGAATAAATTAAACAAACTATTGAAAGATAAAATTGATTTTCTAGTCAGACATTCAAAATGGGTTTCAAATATCGTTCCAGTTAGGAAAAAGAATGGAGACAATAGAATTTGTATTGATTTTAGGAATTTGAATAAAGCAAGTGAAAAATATAATTTTCCTTTACCACCAATGGAGCAAATCTTATAGATTGCTGCAGGTTTTGAACTAATGTCATTTTTAGATGGATTTTCAGAATATAATCAGATTCTTATGCATCTTGAAGGCAGATTAAATACCACGTCCAGAACTACGTGGGGAACATATGCATATAAGAAGATGCCTTTCAGATTGATAAACTCTGGAGATACCTTCCAACGAGCTATGGACATAACTTTTAGAGGTTTGATTAACAAATCAATTGTGGTTTATCTAGATGACATCACAATCTACTCAAAGAACTGCAATAGTCATCTTAATCATTTAAAAAAAATCTTTGAAAGATGCAAAATTTTTGGGATTTCTTTAAATCCTAAGAAATCACTAGTTTCTCTTAGTTAGGGAAATTTCTTAGGCTTTATTGTTTCAAAGGAAGGAATTAGTATAGATCCAAAAAGAGTTAAGGCTATTTATGAAATCCCATTACCTCATAATAAAAAATTTATGCAATCCTTTCTTTGCCAAATTAATTTTGTTAAACATTTTCTTCCAGATTTATCATAGATTGGTATGCCTTTACAAAACCTGATTAAAAATAAGGAAAACTACAAATGGGGACAAATTGAAAGAATCCATAAAGCAGGCCAAAATAGATGCTCCTTCATTATCATCACCTGCTTTTTATAAGGAATTTGTCTTATACACTTTTATGTTCGAGCTGTCTTATGCAATAGTTTTAACGCAACCTAATGAAGAAAATGTTGAATCTCTCATTTCCCTTTTCAGTTCTAATCTATAAGGAGCATAAATGAATTATTCAGAAGTAGAAAAACAAGCTTTCACAATCTTTAAGTCAGTGAAAAACTTCATACCTTTTTCTCTTGAAAAAACATACTAAAGTGATTGTACCTTTTCCATCAGTCAGACAATTGCTTATCCAAAGATAATTTGGAGAAAAGAGAGCTAATTGGGTTACAAAATTGCAAGAATACGACCTAGAAATAAAACTTGCTAAAATAGTTAGAGGTCAAGGCTTTTGTAGGTTAATAACTGTAGCATCTGATTATTCAACTAACGAAGATTCAGGTAATAATGTTCAAGTCTCATAGGTATGTCCTGCTGATGCTAAATATGAATATGTTGATTTAATTTTATTTTTGGAAAATGGTTATGCACAAGTTGAACTCGATTACAAGAAAAAGAGAGCCATACGACTTAAAGCCAACCAATATCAACTTGTTGATAATGTTTTTTTTAGAATAAATTATGATTTTGTCTTACTCAAATGTCTAGAAAAACCTGAAGCAAAAAAGGTCTTGCAGGAATTGCATGATGGACCAGCTGGAGGACACTATAGTGGAGATAATACTGCTCACCTTCATGATGGTTATTATTGGCCTACTTCATTCAAATACAAGCATTATTATGTATGAAAATGCAAAGTCTACCAAACAACTTCAGGAAGGGAAAAAAAATCCAACCTTACCTCTGTAACCAGTCAATATTGAACAACCTTTTGAATAATGGGGGTTGGATTTTATAGGTGATATTGTTCAAAATTATTCTAAACAACGCAGGTATATTTTAACTGCTACAGATTACTTCACCGAGTGGGTAGAAGCAATGCCTTTAAAGGCGGTTAACTCTAAAATTGTAATTGATTTTATTGACCAACATATAATTATGAGGTTTGGCCTACCTAATTCTATTATGTTTGATAATGCTTCCTACTTTTCTGGAAATTCTAATATTGAATTTGCATTAAATAGAGGTTTTAAACTTAAATATTATGCAAATTACTATCCGCAAGGAAATGGATTAACTAAATCCACCAATAAAAACCTCTTGAGAATAATCAAGAGAACCATTGATGATAACCAAAAGAATTATCATAAGGCCTTAATATTTGCTCTATGGGCTGATATGATTACTCATAAAGCTTCTTTAGGAACTTCTCCTTATCATTTGGTATATGGAAAAGAAGCTATATTACCTCCTAACTTAGCTTTACCAAGTCAGTAGCCATAGTGCAATCCATTGAAGAACAACCTTGCTCTTCCTTACAATTGAGATTGTCTCAAACTCTGAAACTTGAAGAGGAAAGAGATAAAGCCAAACAAATTCATACCCAACATTAGAATACGGTTAAGTCTTGGTTTGATGCAAGTTCAGTGGGTAATAAAACTTTTGCAATCGTTGACTTAGTTCTGAAATGGGATAAAGCCCATGAGGAAAAAGGGAAACATACAAAGTTCCATAAAATTTAGCTTGGTCCATTTCAGATCATTGAAAATCTTGGCCCATTCACCTTTATTCTCCAAGATTTACAGGGTAAGAGAGATTCTCTCCCTGTGAATGGGAAAATCTTGAAAAATGATTTTTCGTGAAAGAATGCATATTCTGATTGTAAATATGTAAATAATCATATGTACATATCAGTATTCTTAGATTATTTATGTTGAATAATGATATTTTAACTTCGTATTTTGGGTTTCTATAATTATATTCTCTCATCATTAATATGGAATTTATCAATTAAAGGAGATTATTTAGAAAGAAATTACTACATTGAAAGTTAAGATTGGACCTACTTTAATCTTTGATATCTTTATCTCCATTATTTTGTGAATATTTCATAACTCACATCATTACAAGATCATGTTATCCTTTGATCTATCATTTTAGTATCCAAACAAATAAAGTCTATTTCAAAGCTTAAGCACCATATGACCTCAACTGTCATCCATAAATCTTAAGGAATATTTTTATTTCCCCATCCATAAATATTAACATTTTTTAGAGTGTAATTAAAAAATACTTAAACTTGAAATATAAGGGGTCTCATTATGAGCCAACTTACTAGGATCATGGGGAACTAATGATATTGACATTATCACATCTGGCTACCAAATCTGGACAATGGATTGTAGTCTAAAATATTGTAAGACAAGAGGTCTCATCACGAGCTGACTTGTTCAATGTCATTATAACTTGTGAATGGCATTGTCATTATCTAGCTACCAAACCAGGATAATGGCTTTCAAGTAATAAAATAGAGGTTATACGAAAAAATTGATAGCTTTAAAGATCTAATATATTGGATGGGATACTGGTATTATTTGGTTAAATGGTAACCCTGTTGAGGCTATGGATGCATGTTGGCAACAATGACTCTACCAGTGACAAAATGTCTATCTGAATGTGAAGCTTCAATAGTTATTTATTTTATCTTTTTAACAAATACTTTAACTGGCAAATATAAGCTTGGTTCTTATACATAATGAGTTATAGAGTTTGCAAAATAATGAGTTTTTGTTTATCCACAGTTGTTTCAAACCATCTAAATTTCAACATATTAGTCTTTCTAAGTCTTATTTCTTTAATTGTTGCAATTTCATTTGTTTTACCAGAGATAATTGTTTCTCCTAGTACTTCGCCAATTGTTGTAGCATTAAAAAACCCCCCATTTTTATATTTAGCTTTCAATAATACATGGGGACCCTTTTAATTTTTTATGTCTTATTTCCTTTTAATAAACATTTTACTTTAAGAAATAAAGAATAAATTAAAGTTAGTTATGCTAATTTTCACAAGCTTTGAGACTTTCTCTTTTATCAGAGATTTTATATCAGAGTTACAATTGATATGAATAACAAAGGCATGAGGCTCCAATAGGCCCTACACAATAAAGACAAATGATAGTGGAGCTTTTAACATATCAGGAACTCCTTTATATCATAACTTTTCTTTTGAGTAAGTTACGATAAAACATTATCCTGATATGCTTTTCTCCCGATCCATACTTTACTAGAAAATGAATATTTGAAAAGGGATTTATTAGAGTTTAAAGCGCGAAATATCCTTATAATATCTCGCTGACCCTTCAACGTTATAGACCGACAAGTGTCCTATCAAAACTCTTGTCCATCATAACTTTATTACGAAGTTTTTTACGATATTCTAAACCCCTGATATCATATGTTCTAATATCATGAGCCTCTGATACCATTCTTACCCGATATTCATTTCCTTCAATATCCTTTAATAATATTTTAATAAAACATATTGGAACTTCCTCACATCAGAGTTATTTCATCATGGCATTCTATAAGAACTCCCGATATTCCACATCCCTGATATGTTGTTCCCTCCTTTTATCGGTACAGTTTTTAATATTTTATAACCGTTGTATTAGAAGAAGTGTCTGGCTCATCTCCGTGTTTTTGTTATAGGCTCATTCTGATTCTCAGAATACTAAAGAAATGTCAAAGGAGATGTTGTTCCTGTTGGGTATGTGTTATATTATTTCCACGATTATCCCCACGCGCTGTATGTTGCGTCGGGCATAGCTGGGGGGTCACGAGGGGCGAAGCAGTCCCCACCTTTTGGGTCCGGGGCAGCGCCCCGGCCAAAATTTGTTTTTTGTGCGGACCCACTCATAGGCGAATCTGCCCATGGTTTTGTGCATGGTTTTGCACATGGTTTTGAGGTTCGATGGTTTTCGGCCCCTGGTATTTTGTAGATCCGGTCAAGGGAACTACGGTTATGTTCTAATCCAGGGTTAATGGATTGGGGTTTATGTATGCTTCGGCATGTATATATATGTGTTGTAACACTAAAGGAATATAATGAAAAATCAAGCTGGTCGTCCCAATTTGGGATCCAGGGGAAAATCTCTGTGTTTATCTGTTTTATGTTTTATGCTCTTGCTATTGTTTATTTTCTATTATAAGATTCGTGTGTAGATATTTGCATTGGGATTTAAAAACCTACATTCATTTGGTATCGGAGAGCTAAACGCTCTTTGGGAAACCTTTGTTGTTAGGGGTTTTTTTTTTTTTTGCTGGGGCTTCATGTTAGACCTGTGCGGTGGGAGATCTGTAGGGATCGATTCTTGCAGTGAAAGAATATGGCGAGTGGCGGAAAGATAGAGATCGAAAAATTTAATGGTCAGAGTTTTGAGTTGTGGAAGCTCAAGATGGAGGATCTGCTGGTGGATAAAGATCAGTGGATCACGGTAGATCCAGGTACTAAACCAACGACAATGTCAGATGAAGACTGGAAGAAACTGGATTGGAAGGCTAAGAGCACAATACGGTTGTGTGTCTCAGATTCAGTATTGTTGAATGTATCTGGGGAAGCTACAGCGAAGAATTTGTGGGAAAAACTTGGGACTTTGTACCAATCTAAGTCTCTGGTGAATAAGTTGTTCCTGCGGAAAAAGCTGTATAAACTGAGGATGAAGGATGGAGACTCGGTGACAGAGCATCTGAACGCCTTCAATACTGTGGTAAGTCAGCTGTCGTCTGTTGATATTAAAATCTCAGATGAAGATAAGTGCATCAGTTTGTTGTGCTCTCTACTAGACTCGTGGGACAGTCTGGTTATTGCAATAGGTAGCAATACAACTACCTTGAATTTTGATGACATTGTCTCAGCCTTGTTGTCGGAGGAAATGAGACGGAGAAATATGGAGGGTCGGAATGGAGATGCCTTATCTGTACGAGGAAGGTCCCAGAACAGAAACAAGAATAAGGTTTCGAGTGGGAGATCTAAATCTAGAGGGAGATCTAAATCTTCTGGAAAGTTTGTAAAGGTGTGCTGGAAATGCGGAAAGGAAGGGCACTACAAAAAGGAATGCAGATCTAAAGCTCCTGAGAAAGGAAAGGGATCTGATGAAGCTCCTTCTGCAGAGGAAAAAACCACCTCGGATGAAGGTGGGGATGTGTTGTTGGCTTCTTCTTCGAATACACATGTAGATCATGAGTCATGGTTGATTGACTCAGGTGCATCCTTTCACTTCACTCCCCATAGGGAGTGGTTCTGCGAGTATGAGAAATATGATGGTGGTGATGTCTTCCTAGGGGATGATAGGAGGGCCGGAATCATCGGACGTGGAAAGGTCAAGCTGAAGCTGCAAGGTGGAAGGATTAGAACACTTCCTGGTGTTACGCATATTCTGCATTGGCCGGAAAATCTGATTTACGTAAGCAAGATGGATGATGGGGTGTAAGCAGTGTTAAAGGAAAGTTCTGCCAGATGGTTGGGAGCAGTGTGTGCGGGGAGTTCGGACTGGAACTCTGTACAAGCTACAAGGTAACTCGGATGAAGGTGGGGATGTGTATTTGGCTTCTTCTTCAAATACACATGTAGATCATGAGTCATGGTTGATTGACTTGGGTGCATCCTTTCACTTCACTCCCCATAGGGAGTGGTTTTGCGATTATGAGAAATATGATGGCGGTGATGTCTTCTTAGGTGATGATAGGAAGGCCAGAATCATCGGACGTGGAAAATTCAAGCTGAAGCTACAAGGTGGAGGGATTAGAACACTTCTTGGTATTCTACACATTACTGCATTGGCCAAAAATCTGATTTTTTAAGTAATATGGATGATGCAAGTGTAAAAACGGTGTTCGATAAATATTCCTATAATATGGTTCAGGGAGCACTAGTATTAATGCAAGGAGTTTGGATTGGAAATCTATACAAGCTTCAGGGCAACACTATTATTTATCGGTGCAATAGTTCTGTGGTTCTCGAAAGTGGAGCAGAAAGCCTAGCGGTCTCTGGAGAAAATACCATGCTATGGCATCAAAGGCTTGGACATATTGGAGAGAAGGGCCTTTAGATACTGCATGGGAATGGTATGGTAGAAGGAATGTCTAATAGCTCTCTGTATTTCTATTTCTATGAAAATTGTGTACATGGGAAGGAAAATCGGGTGAGTTTTCCTTTTGGTGCTAAGAGGTCAAACAAGATATTAGAGCTTGTGCACAATGATGTGTTTCGACCTATGTCGGTTCCATCACTGGGTAAGTCTGTGTACTATGTTTCATTCATAGATGACTTCTCAAGGAATACATGGATATATTTCTTGAGGAATAAATCTGAAGTCTTTGACAGATTTAAGGAATTTAAGGCTCTAGTGGAAAACTAGACAGAGAAGAAGATAAAGGTGCTGAGGATAGATAACGGTGGGGAGTTATGTAAGAAGGAATTTGAAGAGTTTTGTAAGAAGTGTGGTATAGCATGGCAGAAGACTACTCGATACATGCCTCAACAAAATAAAGTTGCAGAAAGAATGAACAGAACGCTGATGGAAAAGGCAAGAAGTATGCTTAGTGGTACCGTGTTAGGACAATAATTCTGGGCAGAGGCAGTGGAGACTACATGTTACTTGGTTAACATATCACCATCATCAGCGTTGGAGGATAAGACTCCACATGAGGTATGGACTGGTAAGAAACCCTCTCCTTTAGATCCGAGGGTATTTGGATGTGATGCATATGTACATGTTCCAAAGGAGAAAAGGACCAAGTTGGATAATAAATCTGAAAGGTGCATCTTTATTGGGTATAAGGATGGTTTAACAGGTTACAAGCTTTAGAACCCGGAAATAAGGAAGGTTGTGTACAACCGAGATGTGGTGTTTAGAGAGGTGAAATATGTTGTTAAACATGAGGTCCTACCAAAGGAACCTAAGAAGATAGAGATTGAGCTAAAGGAGGATGAATCAAACTCTACAACAGAAGAAGACTTGGAAGAGGAAGAGCAATGAACTCCAGCTGTGAGAAGATCAGTTGGGAAAGAAGACAACCAGAAAGGTATAGTCCATCTACTTTATGTTCAAATTTTTCTTTCACTATAACTGATGATGATCCCAGAACCGTCAGGGATGCAGTATATTCAGAGGATGGAAAACTCTGGAAGGAGGCCATGGCTGATGAAATGGCATCCTTGCATAAAAAGGAGGCATGGGATCTAGTGGAGTTGCCGGCTGGAAGGAAGCCCATCGAGAGAAAATGGGTGTTTAAGAAGAAAATGAATGTAGAAGGCAAGGTGAATAAATACAAAGCTTGGTTGGTAGAAAAAGCTTATTCCCAGGTGTCGGGAATTGATTTTGATGATATTTTTTCTCCTATTGCCAAAGTTTCTTCTGTTAGATTACTTTTATTTGTTGCTACTGCATTTAATTTTGAGGTAGAACAGATGGATATGAAGACAACGTTTCTTCACGGGTATCTGGAAGAGGAGATCTACATGAAAAAACTTGAAGTCTTTATGGTGAAAGGGAAGAAAGAAATGGTATGTAGGTTAAAGAAGTCTTTGTATGGGTTAAAACAGTCACCAAGGATGTGGTATCAGAAATTTGATACCTATATATGGGGACTTTGCTTCACCAGAAGCAAGGAGGATCACTGTGTTTAGTTTAAATTAATTGTTGACTATGCTATTTATTTGGTCTTGTATGTGGATGATATGTTGTTGATTGGAAATGACAAAGAAATTATCCAAGATTTGAAGACCCAACTGCTCTCCAAATTCGACATGAAGGATATTGGTGTTGCAAACTATATTTTGGGCATGGAAATTAAGAGAGAACAGGTAAAGAGGAAGCCCAGGTTAAACCGGAGGTAGTATGTTGAGACTATTTTGCAAAGGTTCAATATGTAGGATAGTAAATTAGTGAATGTTATTATTCCTATAGGTGTAAAGCTGTCTGCTGAACAGTTTCCCAAGACACAAGAAGAAGAGGAGGATATATCCCATGTTCCTTATGCAAGTGTAGTGGATAGCCTGATGTATGCAATGGTCTATACTAGACCAGACATTACACATGCAATGGGAGTATTGACTAGGTTTATGTCAAACCCACGGAAGGAGCATTGGACAACAGTGAAGCGATTTTTTAGATATTTTCAAGGTACTATTGATTATGGCTTGTGCTACCAGGGAATACTAGGATTGGAAAGAGTGTTGGACATTCGTGATTGTGTTGATGGAGACTAGGCTGGAGATCTGGACCAAAGAAGATATACAAGTGGGTATGTGTTTGGCCTATTTGGAGGTGCAGTCAGTTGGATGAGTAAAAGACAGTCTGTAGTGGCTCTTTCAACTACAAAGGCAGAATACATAGTAGCCACTCATGCAAGCAAAGAAGTAGTTTGGTTGCAGAGATTGTGTTCAAGTATGGGGTTGGTGCAGCAAGCTATAAGGATAGATTGTGATAGCCAAAGTGAAATTTTCTTAGCTAAGAGCCCTGCTTATCATTCAAAGAAAAAGCACATTGATGCTCAATATCACTTTGTGAGAGATATGGTTGAGGCTAAAAGGGTGTTGCTAGTAAAGGTGGACACTTTGAATAATGTTGCAGATGCATTGACGAAGTCTGTGAGCACTCAGAAGTTCTCTTGGTGTAGAGAAACAATGGGTGTTTCAAGGCTAGGCTAATGACTCAACTCTCCAGTGGTGCCCTGCGGAAATAAAACAACAAGTGGGATGATATTGGGTATGTGTTATATTCTTTCCACGACTAGTCATGCACAGGGGGGTCACAGGGGGGGTTATAGTCCCCCCCTGTACGTTGTGTCGGGAATAGCAGGGGGGTCACAGGGGGGGAGGCAATGCCTAGGGAAACATTTTTTGGTCCTTATTTTTCAGTGGGCAGACCTGCCCATGGTTTCGTGCATGTGCTTGCACATGGTTTTGGGGCATGACGATTTTCGGCCCTTGGTATTTTGTAGATCCGGTCAAGGGAACTACAATTATGTTCTAATCTAGGGTTAATGGATTGGGGTTTATGTATGCTTTGACATGTATATATATGTTTTGTAACACTAAGAGGAATATAATGAAAAATCAAGCTGGTCGTCCCAATTTGGGATCCATGGGAAAATCTCTGTGTATATATGTTTTATGTTTTATGCTCTCGCTATTTTTTATTTCTGTTTTTAAGATTCACTTACATATAATTTTTGTACAAGGTTAAAACCTACAATATATACTTCACCAAGGGAAATGAGAAGTTAGATGAAGCTAAACAAAAAAGAGCAGCTAGTCAAAGTTAAAATGATCAATAATTAAGAATGGGATGCAAATGTATTTGGATATTAGGTGGTATTTGGAAAATATTTAGCTGGAATGGTAACAAAATTTTGGTTTTATGGAGATCTAAATTAATAATTTGGATTGATCATGCATATTCAATCTCAAATCCTCAAGGAATATTGGAAGCACTTTTTTTAGAAGAATTGTAACAATTATTTGTTCGACCTGAGTTCTTTTAATATAATCCAAAATGCCATTTATGTTAAAAATAAGAAGAGACAAAAATAATATGCGATTGAGCTATGGATGGTTAAAGGGGTTGGGATGGGATATACGTTTCTTTTTTCACCCTTGGCATGAAAGGCGCTACCAAACCTTTTAATTGTTCAACTAATTTCCATCACCATAAGATTTAATATTTTTACTTAGTTACTTTGTCTTCATATTAAATTTACTAATATGCTTTTTTCTATTTTTTTTTGCTTTCTTTATTTACCAATATGTGTCCTCCCATAATTATAACAATCTTTTTACAAAAGCTCATTTTCTCAACTTGTTTCTTGTAGATGGGGTGGACACATTAAGAAAAAATTTACATATATTTAGTACATAACTAAGAGAGTATAGTTAACATAAAGAATACAAATTATGAGCCCATTCTAAGGAGTAGGCTCATAAATACATTGATTCCCTCTATTATATCATACATTGTATGAAATTTGAAACTTTTCCCTTCTTTTTTTCCTTTTTTTTCCTTTTGTTTGATAGCTTGTTCACAAATCGACATGAAAAACTAGTGGCTTGAGAAACTTCAACCCAAGGGAATATATACTAACAAAAAATCAACCAAAAAAAGCACCTATATTTGGCCACACCAACCCATACTTATGGATTAAATTTTTCCTGCGTGGCAACAAACTGTGACCCTTTTACTATGGAGGGCCTTAATAAAAAACCTTATCACTAATGATATGAAATGTGAGTTATGATTTCTCACCTATGTTTATTTAAATAATATGATTACAAGTACATATATGAATCCTACCCCATCACACCAATGTACAATCCTTAACTTCACGTTGAAATTTCTACTAAAATGGGGTTGACAATGACCACCCTCAACATTACATTGTAGCATTAGAAGATAAAATGGAAAGATCCAATATACAACATATTATAT